>JBBYHL010477055.1:0-113624 GCA_038381835.1 Adansonia madagascariensis | reverse complement strand
GGACAAAATATATGAGAAAATTCATAATTTTTCTTGAATGTATCGATACATGGTTCTCATGTATCGATACAATGCTCCAATGTGCCAAAAATTTGAAATGTCCCTATTTGTATTGATACAACATGTAAATGTATCGATACTAGGCCATGCCAAGACCAAGACATGCATTCTGTAAAGAAATTTATCGATACATATCAACATGTAATGATACAATGGTTCATAATATCGATACACTCAAGGTTTTTATACCAAATGTATCGATACATTCTATAATGTCTCGATACATATAGGCCATTTTCCACAGTCCAAGCATTTTTGACTTATCCATCATTGATCTAAAACTCAGTTTTAACTCATTTCTTTGCATCAAGAAAGATCAGAACCCATATCAAATTATGAATTTAGACTTTTGAATTAACAAAACATTTTTTTAAAGTCTAAATTTGATTAAAAGGGTCAATATCACATGATCACCCTACTCTTCCCTAGTTAATTGACCAATATCATCATCAGCCACCCTATTTGCTAGAAAATCATTTCAGCATTTAAACCAGCCACCCTATGTCCAACACATTGGCAGCAAGTTGCTCCCTACAGCCACTCTATAGCCATCATGATGACATCACTTTGTCCCCCTTAAGAAATGACCAAAAATACATCTAAATTTGCTCCAAAATGCTAGTATAAATAGACCACTTCTATCTCAGCTAAAAAAGGTTAGATTCTAGCTCATTTTTAGCTTCCAAAAACACATTCCTAGACCAAGAAAACCAAATCTCGTAGCTCTTCACTCACTACCTAAAAATAGCCCCAAAACACTCATTCACAACCATTACACATCTTAAAAGTCACCTTCGTCCATACTAGAACCAAAACCTCATTATTTTTCTCTTTTTCTTGCTTATTAACAACATGGAAAAGAGGGAAATTCAAGCCATCTCTACTGCTCCAATTATTTGGCCAAAAAGTGAAGTTTTGTTGGTATAACTTCTCACTTTATCACTTTCATTTTTTGTTTTTGAATATCTTCATCATTTTAGTGAGCTCTCCATGTTTCCATCACCCTCTTAGGATTATCATGCACTATTGCAGCCTTTGGTTGTGGTAGTTTAGGATTTGGATGCCTTAATGCCCCTTTGATGTGCAAAACACCTCATTTCATCCTCATTATTTTGATAGCTCTTGCTCATGCATTTTATGCTATTTCCATGCATCTTGTTATCCTTAATCCATGTATGAATCATTAGCCTAGCACATTTAAAGCACATTTATACATTAGCTTGCATGAATTATTGACATTTTTAGCATCCATAACATTTTCTTGTCAAAATGCATAACACTTTCTTTGTCTAAACCATTGGTAAAGTTAGCATCCCCATTCATGTTATGTGCTATCCCCTTGTATGTTTGTTGTCCTCCACTTGTCAAAATGCATGTTTGATGGCTGTCAAAAATTGATTTTCAAAACCTTCCCAAGCCAAGCATGTTAACCTCAACCAATAAGGATTAGCATGGACTTAGCATTTTCTTTAAAGTTACCAAAAATCTTGGTAAACATTAAGTTTTTCAGATCTGGAATATTGGTTAAACGAGCTCAGATCTTCTGATTTTATAATGACAATGGCTTTACACTCGTTCCCGAAATGTTCGTGCCTTGTTTTTTAGTTAAAACCTTGAGTGGTATGATCAATAGACTGTTTCATCATCCCAAACTACTCCAGGGCTGTGCAAATGAGTTCGTGATACTCATGCCATTCTTTCCCGTCAGTTATGGACGTTCGATTGTCAATGACTCGAGTTTGGACCCATAAACATAAAGGAAATAAGAAATATCCCTTGCTTTGCTTTGTGCCCTACTGACAGCACAACTATTGCAAATTGAAAAATCACTTTAAAATCCCAAACGATTTTTTGTGAATTTTATAATATTTTTCTCTGAAAATGTGTGAAAATATATTTAAAACGAGGTCTTATTCATCCCCGGATCAGTCCGGATGAAAGAGTTATGATTTTTCAAACCTAGACTGTCCAGAATCCCTAGAGTGAACAAAGTGCATTCTAGTTAGGCCCTTTAAGCCCACTAAACGGTTTTTCCAAATCCATCCAGAATTTTTCCTAAAATGTTCATGAAATTCCCTTTCTGGAAAGATATTATTTGCAATTTTTTGATACCAATTGAGTCCAGAATGATTTTTCAAATTTTGACACACCTTATCCCTTGTATGTTTTCCCAGCAGCGAAATTAATCCGATCTTGAAAATTTATTCCCCTAGAAAGTGACTTTTTGGGATATTGCGAATATTTTTAGGTTGACCCTCATCGAGTTACCTTTCTAACGGTGTCATGTCCACCCTCTAAAGCCTTCAAACCAATTTAGAATAAATTCGGGAAGTGGGATAACGCGATGCTATCCCCTGTTTTTGGTTATGGTCAAAGTTAAGTTGTTTTCCTGAATTTCATCTCGAGACATTCGAATGTCTCCATATCACCCCGATCAGCCTCGAGAACATGTTTTGACCTCTCGTAGGCTCATATCAAGGCACAAACATATTTTACATCTTTACCATCCTCATTCATAATAATTTCTTTCACTAAAAGTCATCAAAATGCTCACCCGTCTTTGAAATCACAAGCTTTTGTCAACTTAATTCTTTTTCTTCTAGCTTGATTTCTCTAAAGAGTGTCAAACATGTCACTTTTTGGGATACTCCAACCTGACCTTTCGAGGGGATACTCCAACCCCACTCTTCAAATTTGTTAAGACCTGAAAAAATCTTCCTTCATCAAAATTATTCATTATCCACAGGGATACTCCAACCCTATCTTTCTAAGGGAATACTCCAACCTTGTCTTTCAACTACAATTAAATTTTTCTCCTTCTCGGACTTCCATGAATATGTCAAACGTACCTCGTTTAATCAAGAAACCTAGATGTATCTAAAAAATTATCGATTTGGTTATTCCCAGATAATTGATGCCAATTGCGAGATAAATTTCAATAGTCCATTCCTTTTCTTTATCATTGCATTGAATGATCCATTTCATGTTACTTCATTTATTGCCTTATTAACATGATTTCTTTGTGATGATTATTTGCATTCATGTTTTCTAATCATTTCAAATAAAACTAAAGGTAATATTCCACGTGGGTATCTCTCCAATGCCTAAAGTGGAATATTCCATTTTTCAAAGTAAAATCCAGTGGTCATTTTATTGAAAATCTCTATATTCCCTATTTTTTCGGGGTGTATATAAGATTCAATCTTTTCATCAAAACCTCGATTTGTATTTCTATAAGATTCATGCATTAAAGAGGTTATATCGAAATAACGATGAGTTAAGATCGGAAGAATCAAAACTGAGATAAGACATATCTAGTAAGGTATCAATTTTGGGCGTCGCGAAGAGGTTTGTACCTCATTATGCATAACCAACTCTTGAACACAAACGATGAATCTTTGTATTACGTAGACCAAGAGATCGGTGTTTTGAGTTTCATAACTCAAAACATAGGTTTCAATAGGCATCTGATCATGCCTAGCCTAAAATGATCGATGGTGATTCAAAGTGTCCGGGACCAATAAGATGAGCAATTCATCTTATAGCCCCCTTCATCATATCACAAGTTGATAATCTGTACTTTCTCATTCTCATCACGTCATGAAAGAAAAGTCCCTGTCAAGAAGACATTCCCAAGTCAAAAAAAATTTTAAGTCGTATGCACCCATAGATCCATGAGGATCCACCCTGGGGTACATTGCGACAAGGATCTCTGATAAAATATACTCTGTCGTAATGTCCCTATTGCTAATAACATGTATGTCTGACTTAAGAAAATTTGATGGATTTGGGGTGATAGAGAAAGAAAAAAAATGTTTTTTGTATTAGGATTAAGGGAGATCATTTGACAAATTGCTCATTCAACTACTCTTTAACGGACAACAAGATGTGACTGAAAACTTAAAGTCGCCACCAATCTTTTAGGCTAGGTATGATTAAGAACCCATTAAACCTATTTCCTTAGAGTTGCAAAACTTAAAGTATTGATTTTACGTTCTAAATGAACCAGAGTTTAGTAAGTGGGTATAGGAGTTGGTTATGCGTGGAAAAGGATTGGCACCCCCATGACATCCTAAATCGATACCATCTAGCCATAAATTATCTCTATCTTGATTGTCTCAGTTTTAAATGTCATTATTTTTATATAATCCCTTTTAATGCTTAAATGAATTTTTAAAAATAATAAACCCAAATTTTTATACAAATTTGAATTTCAGTATATAGTTTCAGAAGGTGGTAAGACACAGAGTTTTTGTTAAAATAATTTTCAAATTTAGTTTGAAAAAGATGTTTCGTATTGCGTATTGGAGGCACCGACACAAAAAAACCTTGATGATTTTTAAAACCTTTTATTTGAAATCATGAATGCATACTTGTCACCAGTAAAGGAAACATGATAGTAAGACATATAGAACATTATGATAAATATTGTGGAAAAATGAAGCAAACAAAGCATGGTAAGGTAGGTTGATCGAGAATGTATTTCATGGTTGTCACTAGTTATCTAGAAATAACCAATAACAACTCAAAGACACACTTGGACTTGTAGGATAGTTAAAGCATGGAAATCAAGGTTTAGTTTTAGAAAATCTTAAAATATTTCAGAGATAGACAATCTTAATTTTTGGTGAGATTTTGAAAAATGAAGTTGAAAACCTGGATTAATGAAAAGTTTAGTATTTTTTGGAAACGAGGTTTTTCTGGGTTTTTGTTGAAAAGGTATATTTTGGTTTAAAACTGTGGAATTTGTAAAAAGCTTAAAGTGATTTTATTTGAAAATGATTAAGCCTTGTTCTGAGCCTAGTAGGACCCATGCATGACTCATGGTCCTACTTGGGTGCTAAATGAGCTCGTTTCGAAGCATTTGATGCCTCTAAAGAACATACACAGGATGACTACTAATTGAACCGAGTGCTAAAAAGGTGGCAACATTGCATTATTAAGCCTCCTAATTTTATTTTAGGTTTATTTGAACATGAAATAGGGAAAACAAAGAACCGATAGAAAGGTAACTAAATGAGATTTGATATAAAAATATTAAAAAAACTCCCAAAAAATCATATTCTATGAGAAATAATTTTTAAAATTGGACCTTGTTTAGAAATAACAGCAGATGCAAGGGAATATGTGCAACAAACTTGAAAAAAATCATCCCAGACTCGTTCAAACTCAAAAAGTTGCAAATGATATATGAACAAAAGCTCATTAGAAAGCCAACTCAATGTTTTTTGATAAAAAATCATAGAAAAGAATCATAAAAATTTTTTGTGGCTTAAAAATAATTTTTCAATCCAGGTTATGCTATAGTCAGTGGCAAAAAAAATAGGACTTTACAAATTTTAGTTTTCCTAAACATGAATTTGGCTTTGGATATGTGAATGTCCAATGCTAAAGGACCATGATAGTGGGTTCACAAGTCTATTTTAAGTCTAAAAGTTGAGTACTTGGACAACCCATTGGCCATGCTAATTAACCACATTAAACATAAGACTCACATCAAGGCAATTAATCAAATAAGTAGCAAACAATTTTTGAAGCTCATAAAAAAAAAGGTATTTAGCCTTATTTATCGATGACTCCAAGCATAAAATGTTTGAATTACCCCAAGCTTGATAGCATCAAGTGGTTAAAATCATGAGTTATTATTAATCCCTTGATTTGGATTAATCATAGGCCACCTTGGGGCATGGTTTTCAAAATCAGATTTGGGCATATATCAAAGAAGCATTTAATCAAACATATTATGAACAAAAATGCACACAAGTGGCATCAATCATCTAGGCATGAAAAACTCCACATCAAATGGCATTTTGGAAAACGTGTTATCATTAAGGGGCAATAATGTCATGAATAATGTTAGTATGCAAGATAAACATAATATCACAGAGATCGAACATGAAAATGAACAACCATCAAGGCATGATCAAGCACATTGGGACATTTGATCAAATATATCATACACTAAAGCATGATAAACGCAACATTTTGATCAAGTCATGATATAAAGTGGCATTAAACCCATCATCTCATAAACTTGTGATTTAAGTATCTTAAGATAAAATAGAAAATGAATACCCATATCAATATTGAAAGAATAAAGTTAGGAGTTGTATTCCTAAAGTTGAGCTTTCTTTTCTTACTTTAATGATATCCAGATCTTGTTTAAGTTATCGACACCTTTTATTTCCTTTTATCCTTGCCTTGCTCTTATTCTAACTAAAGCCAAAAGCACCTTTTGCCCTTTTCTTCTTTTTTTTGGCTCTTTTTACTTTCTTTTGTAGCTCATCTACCATCTTTCTTTTCTTTTTTGTTCAATTTCTTTTTTCTTTTTGCTTTTGCTATTTAGGTAAGGAATATTAGTGTGCACGAAATACCAAGCTTTACATTTGTTAGCTATATTAGCTTTGAATTAATCTCGGTTTTGAGATAATGAGAACTTAAGCTTAATGTAATTAAATATTTTCAACTTAGTATGTTTTCTTGAATTAATTTTGAAATTACTTTGAAAAAAATAGCAAAATGTTTTTAACTCTTTATATCACTTAAAAAAGTGTTATTAATGCATGCTTTGATACAAAACACTTTTAGGATAACTTTCACAAGTTCTAAAGTTATGAAAAATACTATAAAATTGATTTTCATATGAATGCATCAATACCCTAGTTATATGCATCGATGCCCTAGTTATATGTATCGATACGATGCTTGGAAGTAGTTAAACTAAGATGAAACCCTTGAACGTATCAATACAAATATGATACAAATATGCAGTGTATCGATACAACCTCTTTGTTTATCGATACGTAGCCTTCCAGAGGTCATATTTTGTAGCTTTAAATGCAATGTATCGATACCCATGGTAAATGTATCATTACGTCATTACAGGAATGATTAGGAATTACATTTATAAAGCTTTTAATAGCTCTATTGCTTTACCAAACATTCCAAATGGCCATAAATCATATCAAGGCTATAAATAGGATTCACAAATGCTCCCAAGAGTAGGAATTAAGAAGAGTATGAGCACATAGTAAAATCCTACATAAATTTCACTCTTTAAATAGTTTATTCATTATAAAAGATTAATTCTTCCTATCCTTTATGTATGCTTTGTATCTTTAAATTTCATCCTTTCTTAAGCTCAACTTTGTAAACACCAAAACTTTAGAGGCATATTTGTTTACACCCAACAACCTTTGTAAAAAAAAAGATTCCTATTTAGCTATTGAAAAGTGGAGAAAAGTTTTATCTCAGCCACAAAAGATAGGGGGTTAAAGTTATTTATTTTGTCTTTGAAAGATATGGAGTTGTAAAGGTTATATAGGTTATACCTTGTCCTTGAAAGGTGACATTCAATTTAGTGAATTATGAAATTTCTTAGCAAGTGAGGCCAAAAGAGAGGACATAGGTAAAAAAACTAAACTTTTATAAATCATTGTGTTTGTTTCTTTATTCCTTACTTATTTACTTGTTTATTTATTCACTAACTTGCAACTCCTAGTTTAATGTTTTGATTTCTCAATTTATTTATTCAAAGTTTTAATATGCAAAAGTTTTTGAAAAATGAATTCACCCATTCTCTTGATTTCATTTACCATAAGGTTTAGCAACATTTTTATATGGTATTGGCTAGTTAGCAAAGTGAACTAGAGAGGGGCATTTTGTGCCAAAAATTGATGATTCACCAAGGCAATGATGCTTAAGTGATGTGCATACCAATTTTGGTTCCCAACTCTTTATGTTTGTTACCATCCGATCAGTCAAGCCTTTAAAAGTTCAATTTATTTACAAAAATGCCATTTTTTTAGGCACCGATGCCCCTACTCAAATTTAGTTTTGTCATTAAATTGTCCTTAAATACCTATCATTTTTGCAAAGTAGGCATTTTAAAAATTTATTTGTAAAATTGATCCAAAACAATTAAATCAAATAACGCTTAGATAAATAAATTTAACAAGCATATAGGCCATAATTTATTTAAAATATTTTTCCTAAAGCCTGGTCTTAAATTAAATAATTTTTGAAGTAAAAAATAACGAAAAATCCATAGCTATTTGAGCAAAAAGGCATGAAATAGGCAAAAACGCTTAAATATACTAATTAATTTAAGGATGTATTGATACATTGAGACCAAATGTATTGATACATAGCCAAAATGAATTGATACATTAGCTTATGCATCTATATATCAGAATATGTATCAATAAATTTTTCTCCAAAACTCAATTTTAGTTATTGCCAAGGCCTTGTATCGATACATTAGTGAAATGTATCAGTATCTTGAGTAAATGTATCAATACCCAAGAATAAGGTATAGATGCACACACTAGGATTTCAATGTTTATGCCAAAGTATTCATACTCCATAGCAAGATATCAATATTTTCGGTTGAGTAGACACACACCATGCTCCTGATCTTTATGAGATGTTTGGTGAAAAGATCAAATTACACTGCAAGGCTAGTTTTTGAAAAGTTTCTCGGTGGTTATATGGATATAACTTTTCAACATTTAGGTGGTGATGATGAGTTTTTAGATCTTGCTCGTGATCTATGAATGTAATTAATAAGATTAATTATATTCATTGCTAGCATGTTGGGAACCTAGTAGATCACACAAATAAAATGATTTGTTGGATTAAATTTGGGATCTAATTAAGTATGACTTAATTAGATAAAATGTATAATAAAGAGGACTTAATTAAATTAGTTCAATTAAGTATTATTAAAAACATAAATTGGATTTGTTAAATCTAATAAGAAAAGTCTTAATGTGGCAAGAGAGGTAAGAATGTCTTATCAAGATCATGTCTAATAATAGGCATGTAAATAGAGGTATCTTAGTTTTAGGATAGATAATTATTTATGGCAAATTAAATAATTATTTGATAATTATTTAAAGATATTTACATGAACTAGAGTTGTTTCCCCTAGGTAAGCAATGTAATTAAGACTTAAATGTTCTTGCAAGAAAAAAAAAAGGTTGGCCCCAAAGCCTCAATTATCAAGTTAAATGGTCCTTGTTTTAAACATATCTTATATGGACTTGATAAGAGCTAGGCATAATAATGGTGGGCCTTATTGGTGTTGGATTAGGCTAAGAATATTAAATAGTTAATGCTTAAGCCCAATCCTAAATGGACTAAGTAAATGAGTTTCACTTGGATCCCTATGGAAACACCAAAGGTGCTGCCACCTATTGGATTTTGTAAGAATGGGCTCAATTAAACCATTAGTTAATCCTAATCTAATTTTAGTTGCATGTATAGATATACACATTTATAAGAGTTTTAGGTGGCCAATACATTTTTCAGCTATAAAAAAACCTTAGGCATTATTCCACTTAAATCCCTAAGCCAGGTTAACGTAACCACTAGCTATCCCTAATGCTCCATGTTCCACTTTCATGTTTGCTGATCTCGAATTGTTTTTGATTTGAAAAAAGTGAGAAAAATTGTTTTCTAGCATCAGAGAGTCGCCACTATCCATAAGAGTGAAATATTGCCTTTGCCATATTCTTACAGCCTCCTTAAACTTACATCTTTGTGACTTTCTTATGACTTCCTAAAACTATTGTCAGTTGTGTGAAATTGAAAGCAATACCTTTTGGTTAAGGCTTCTAATACCTTTTGGCTGGCACTATGAAACGACTAGACCTCATGAAGGCTCCAATAGATATCTATTTGGATTATCATTAGAGGCAAGACACTAATGTTGCTTGTGGCCTCAAAAGATAGATCGAAATAACTAAGCTGTAGCAATAATTATTCAGGGATCAGCACATTCTCCTTGCATAGTCTGACCTCATGTAATAATAGCATTTAAAATTTTACAAAATAATATCGAATAGGCAGCAAAAACATTAAACATAAAAGTGGCCAGACTTCTTTACAGATCTTTATAAGGGAATTGATGTGTAGTATATACATCTAGATTTAATAAAATTAAATCATACATATGATGAGAAGCTTACCAAGCTCCCTAATTTTGTAATCTGGAGTTAAATCCAATTTGAAATATTATTGAAGAGGGGCACTTATGGTGTCTGATTAGATTTATAAGGTTACGAGCAGCACACTTATCTTACCTTTAATGGTAATTCACACAAATGATAATGGGAGCCTTATTAAGGATTAATAGTTCTCCGATTGTAGCCAAAAAACTCAATAAGTCTTAACCAAAAGATGACTATGATTCATTTCTTCCTTCACTCAAAATTAGAACAGTTTCGAGATAATGTTGTCCTCTTAAAGAATGGAAGAGTGGCATAAAGAGGAGAAAGAATAGATGGCAGAAATAGGGAATTTTCTTCCTCTTAGGTGGTAGCTATTGAGAATAATAGAGAACAATTTTATCTCAAAACTAAAATTACTTTAAAATTTTTTTCGATTTTTACAAAATGCTTGGCGTTCCCCACCTTTACCTTTAACCAAATTCAATAATACTTTGTAGGATAGTTTTGATCAAAATTAAATATTTTGATAGGTGAAACTCTTTCACTTTAAACAACTTCATTTTGATACCAACTCTCTTCACTATGGTGGTCGAACCTAGCACTCAAAGCGGACACCAGTGAATTCGACCAAGGCATTATGTAATAGACATGATTCTAGCTTTGTGCACCATAAATTATTTTGCTAAGTAAGGTTTCGATGGAGTTCAACCTAAATTAATCTCTTTGTTTATCTCATAAATATTTTAGTTGATCTAATTTAATTATCATATAATTAAATTAAGATGAAATAAATAGAAGCCTATTTTAGCTAATTATCTATCTCATTTATGAATTTTTATCTAAATAAAATTCATATAATCTTATTAATATTAATTATTTAAATAATTAATATTTTGACAAGATTATCTAAAGAATTTCAGCTAGGATATTATCCACCTTATAGTGTCTTAATCCATATATTATCCATCTAAGACATACTACATTTCAATTTAGACATTATCTAAATAAGACAATCTACTATATCTTAAAAGGATAACAAAATCTTAGATTTTAAAAAATCTAAATTTCTTCAATTAAGTCCATCATTTAATCATCGTTTATTTAATTAAGTCAAACTTAATTAAATCTCGATTTAAATTCGACAATATCATCCTATTGTATGTAACCCATTAGGTTCCTAACATCTTGTCAATGAACATAATTAATCTCATGTTCATAGATCAATAGTGGGATCTAGCAACCTATCATGGTCACCCAAGTGTTGTAGAGTTGATGTGACCTTATCAAACCTTTCAGTAACCCACCTACCAGTGTAATATGATCCTATCACCATATATCCCGAAATAAGCATGAACATGGTACAGTGTCTACTCCTGTTTTAATCCATGTTAGATATTTCAACTCAAGGTTAATGATCATGAATCTCTAAAGAACGATTCCTTATAATTCACTATGCTCAAGCCAAAGACTGTAATCTGATTAACCATTGTCAAGATCATTTGAGATATGTCTCTAATGTCACTCGGAGCAGTGAATGCTCTCTAGATCACCCATTCATCAACCATATGGTTCATGCCATACGTAATACCGCCCTTATTTGGCATCCATCCATTGTGGACTTGTTTGTAATGGATCAAGGTATAACATTTAGCATAAGAGATAACTTATATCATAAGTCTGTGGACTATTTATATGACTGGCACATGAGAGCATATTCCATAGACAATTAAGTGACTAATGCCAAATAGAGTTCTCATATAAGCCATGTTCAGTAAACTTGTTTCCTCAAAACAAGCACCTATATGCTATCCCATATATTTTAATTTCTATGAGATCAAGGAGTTGCTTGCAATCAATACATGGAGGATTAATGCTTGTCTTTTTGCATTGTCAATGCCTTATCTTAAACAATATGATGACTAAGAACATTTTTAGAAACACGGCTTTCATATAAAAGATCTCATTGTTGTAATGGTTTACTATCTTTGCAAAGCCATTGTGTTTCAAGTGCTTCATCCAATTAGTGTTGCATGATAGTCAATCACTCCACTAACATGAAGGAAAAACTTTATCACTATAACATAGTAACATGTATATAGTTAATTAACTGTGTATCCCATGTCCAATTCAATTGGTTTAAGGGCATACACCAACAATTATAAGTCTCTGAGTTTGTAAGATCTCTATTGTATAGATGTTTTCAACTACCAAAATCGACCACATGTACATCTTTGCCTAAGATCTTAAGAAAATTTAGGTATTTCTCTATTTATTTTCAGTTGCGTATCTTTAATTTAGATCTAATATCTTATGTTTATTTCAATAAGCATGAGCTTGGAGTTTCCCTTCAAATTCTTATAGATGCTTTAATATATGTTTTAAAATTGTTTTGTTTACATTTTGGCATGGAATGCATGTGATCACCATGTACAATTAGCTATGCAAAAATTATGCTTATAATTTGATTATTTAAGTGTGATGGATGGTTATGGACTAAGACCATAGTATGACTAGGTAAATATATGGTTAAAATTTTATGGTATATATATTAAATAGAGATTGCAAGCCTTGCCTTATATTCTATTTTATTCTAGAGTAATAAAATTCTCTTCTCACCTATAACTTGAGGTTTCTTTGAACTTATGTAATTGTTACATAGCTCTAGATTTAGGATTAGGGAGTTTTGTAATTTTGAATGTAAACGAAAATGGAGCCATAGAGCTATAACCAAGGATACCACCATTAAAACTTGAGAAGACTTAGTGTGGTAACCTAGGATTTTGACCAACTAGTTTCCCAAAGGCTCACGAAAACTAGATAGACAAGTCCATAATCATCCAGTTAGGATTGTATGTGTTAGATTTATTTAATGTTTCATATATGTGACATGTATGTTTAAAATCAATTCCAATGCCATGCAATTGAACGTAAATCACTGAAAATGATTAGATTAAGAAATCCCTTATAAAACATTGTGTCCATGCCGAAGCATGATCAGATGCCTTCCATTGTTCATAAGAAGATACAAAAGTTCCAACTATGGGAGACTTGTTGGACTAACCAATGGTAAAGCATGTTGTCAAGCTACTTGAGTTATGAATAATGGGTCGTACTTTAATGTTGTGTTGTTTGGATGTGTACAACTTGACTGCATCGCATTAAAAGTGATGGTTCCATATGATGGATTTATGTAAAGAGTTACCATCTAACTGATCCAAGAGTTACATATGATGAAATTGGCAAGCTATTACATGACTTGCTTGGCTACCACCAACATTACGAAAGAATGAATTAGGTCCTAATTCATTAAGAAGTTCAAATGTTGAATTTCTTAGGTAATGGTTAAGGGCTATAATTTTAACAAAATAATAAAAATAATCATTAAAGTAATAAATCCTAATTTAATGATTATCTTTTGCACATGATAGACATTATACATGTTTTGAATTGATATGGGATATAAACAAATGAAAAATGACTATGAACTTATCACTTTGTAGCATACTTGATACTAACAAATTGACTAGCCAAATTTTATTGACTAATTCCACAGTAATAAAATTGTTTTAAAGCAAGAAAAAAAGGCATATATCCTAAATGAAGCCATACCCAACAACTTGTTGCTGATGCACCAGAGGAAGTTTAGGCTATCTATAGAAATCATAAAGATGATTCTGAGTAGGCTAATGTTGGCTAGCATGGCACCCAACCTACAAAAATCATAAAAATAAATCATTTATGTAGCAGAATTTTAAAAAAGTTTTAAATGAGATCATTTTGAATCGTGTTGTTTATACAATAAAACCATTATAATCAATTACTTAAGTTTTAGATTTGAATATGCCATCCAAGAATTCCTAATTCTATGTGAAAGCTTCAACGAACTAGCCTTCTCCACTATTCTCTAGTTCCCAGATGGTAGAGTTATAGGCACTCTTTGTCTCAATCAACTCTAGATTCATATTGATTCTTCTTAATGACCACTTTGTGCCAACATGTTTTGAATCACATGATATTGTGTTAGAAACCTCATAGCGTGGCACCAAAGTCTAACCTGAAACTATAAGCTAGGCCTCTTATTTATATCAGGTAACAAGGTTGCCTTAATTGTTAATTTAATTAAATTAATTATTTCATCACCTCCATAAAACCCAAATGTAGTGCCAACCCTAATATAGATGCCAATAGATTTTGATCAAGCGCTAGTGTTCTCAAACAATATTTTAGCCTAATTTGTTTTATGGAGTTTAGTTTGTTTAGTTTGAATACTTATTAATTCTAATTAAACTATTAATTTTATTTAGCTTGATAATT
The DNA here is from genome assembly GCA_038381835.1 of Adansonia madagascariensis. Classification (NCBI taxonomy): domain Eukaryota; kingdom Viridiplantae; phylum Streptophyta; class Magnoliopsida; order Malvales; family Malvaceae; genus Adansonia; species Adansonia madagascariensis. Next base: position 99,297 of record JBBYHL010477055.1, on the reverse strand, counting down.
TCCAACAACTCCAATTCTAATTCAAGAAAAATTATGAAAATTTTATTCAAGTAGAATAATTATGTACTAATTATCAAAATAAAATTAACTATAGAAAAATAATTAATTTAATTGCAAATTCAAAAGAAACAAATAAATAAAATAATAATTTTTAATTTATTTTTAGAATATTATTCACATTTAATTTATAAATAAATATTTAAACAAGACTTAATGGATATTAAATTAATTATATAAATAATTAATTTTTCATATCTATTTAATTTAAATTAATTTCTATATTTATCAGAAGAAAAATGTAATTAATTTAAATTACTAATTTTTGTCTAAATAAATATTTAATGAAATTAAATATATATTCTAAATAAATAGCACCAAAAATAGTCTTTTATTTACTTATCGAAGTAAATGCCTACTCATTTTAAAAAGAATGTATCTGGTGCAATACTTCACCATATTGAGAATCATTTGACTTTAGGTTTTTCTATTCATTCGTTAATGAATTATATTGAGCTAGTGGAGGAACAAATCGGATATATAATTAGCCTTTAATAATTTATGTGTTAATTATTTTGCATTGAATAATTGATCACATAATTACTAATCTCAGAGTCGTACCACTAAAGACCTAAGACCACATTCCCAATTATACACCATATTATGTAAGTTTTATAAGTAACATTTTAGTCCAATGACCTTGTCATATGTGTAATACCCTCATGTGATATCCGTGATCAACTGAATGCTAAAAGATCCATTTTACCTACTTGACCACTTTATCTTAAAGTTCCATTATACTTTCTATATGAAAATGATTGTTCACCACATGTGAATAATTTAACATTTGATAATAAATGACCAAGGCCTTCTCTATTTTCACTATCCTGTATAATGTTTTTTAAAAGGATAACCTTAACTCTTTATAAAAGCTACAATTCCATATCTATAAGTAAAGCTCTCATCAAGTGTAAGTCATATACCTAATGAACCTATCCAGTAGCTTACTCTTCAAAAAGCTTTAGCCTTTGGAACACCAAAGTACACAAGTTATACACATAGAGTCAATTACTTATGCAAGATTGAGGCAATCACACAATGAAGATCAAAAGTTAATTAATCTATGTAAATGAACTTATTAATGGATCCATTACACTTTGGTTTAGTACAATATATCACCACCTCTAAGCTTAACATCTATGTCTCTATCAAAGGTTGGCCTTGCTCTAGATGGCCAAGACACACCATCTCCCTAATTGGATTTAGATGACATAATAGTCATAACATGAGTCAGTTGCTTACGTTAACCCCATAGACTACAGACTGTCAATTTAGACTACTTACTTAGAATGTTGTCTTCTTGCATATAAAGTCGATTATATTAAACATTCTAACGACATAAACACAAGTAGTTAATGAGCTATATTTGCTTACATTTATTTTAACATGTAAATCTAAATGAGATAGAATAGAAATGATGTAATGATAAAACTCGAATATATAAATTTGATTAATCAATTCAAACTAATAAAATTCATCACAAAATGTCTTTCATCCTTAAGGCATTCTTAATAATCTCCTGCTTGCCCTAAGAGAGTAAATGAGTCATGTTTCACATCCTCATGTCTTTGATGTGCCTTTTAAAACTTCTAGCCACCAGAGTTTTAGTAAAGGGATCAGCCAGGTTGTCCTCCAACATGATTTTGCAAACTTTAACAATTCCATCCATCACTAACTCTCTTATAATATGGTACTTGCTATCTATATGTTTTGTCCTCTTGTGGGGTTCAGATTCCTTGGTATTTGTAATTGCCACACTATTATCACAATAAAATGTGATAGCTCTATCCATGCCAGGAATTTCTTCAAGGTCTTTAAGGAACTTGCCAAGCTAAGTCACTTCTTTAGATGCTTTAGAGGTAGCCTCATACTCAACTTCCATTGTGGACTCAGTTGTACACTCCACCACATCATGGTGCCTCCTTGCAAGACAAATACAGACCCTAAACTTGATTTTCTCAAATCCTTACAAGTTTGAAAGTGTAAATCCATATATCTCATAGCTATTAAGTTCCTCCAAAATATATTGACATATAATTCCTTGTTCTCTTAAGATACTTTAGTATATACTTCATGGCTTACCAATGCTTGTTACTAGGATTTGATTGATATCGACTTACAATACAAACTATATAACAAATATCTGAATGTCTATAGAGCGTAGAGTACATGAAACTACCCATAGCAGATTTTCTTTTTGTGCTCTCTTTCTTCTGATGTCTTAAGACATTTATCCAATCAAAGAGTTAATGCTACCATAAAAGTTTGTGAAACTTTCTTGGCATCCTATATTGCATACTTTTAAAAGTTTGTAAGGCTTGGGACAAACCTATCATTGTATTCTTTCCATCTTTAAAGAGATGAATGCCTAAAACATAATTAGCTTCCCCTAAATCCTTTATGTTAAACTATTGCAAGAACCATAGTTTGATTAATGGCAAGTTCCCTGCATCATTTTGAATAAGTAGTATGTCATCGATGTATAAGACTAAAAAGACTACTTTGCCTTCTTTAATACATTTATAAACACAAGGTTCATCAATGTTTTTCTCAAACCCAAAGACTTTGATCGCTTGATTAAATTTTTGGTTTAATAAGCAATAGGCTTGCTTTAATCTATAAATGGACCTAAGCAACTTACAAACTTTTGCTTCTTAACCCTTTGCTACAAACTTGTGTTGTTGCATCATATAGATGCTTTCATCAAGATAACCATTCAAGAATGCCATCTTGACATTTATTTGCCAGATTTCATAATCAAGAGCTGTAGCAATGGATAAAAAAATATGAATAGTTAGTATCATAACAGGTGAAAAGGTTTCATCATCGTCAACACCAGCCTGTTACATGTACCCCTTTGCTACTAGTTTAGCCTTAAATTTTAACATTCCCTTTGGCATTCCTTTTTATCTTATAAACCCATTTATGGATTTTAATTCCTTCAAGAAAGTCTACAAGCTCCAAATCGAGAATTTTATAGAATCCATCTAAATGTTTGTAACTTTTTGCTAAAGCTTTGCATTAATATCCTTCATGTCTTTATCATAGGTCATAAGATCATCTTCATATTCCATGGCCTCAGATTAATAAATCTTGCCATCATTCATAAAGAAATTAGGTTTCTTAGAAACCCTTCCACTATGATGAACCTCCTTAAGTGGTTAATTATTTGCTTGTCTTTCCTTAAAACTTGGAATAGGACCTAAACTTAAATCTATGGAGCAATTTTATCTATTGGTAGTTTTTGAGCACCATTTTACTTTGAGGTTTAAAGTCATTCATGTAACTTTCTTCAAGGAAAGTTGCATGGGTTAAAATAATGATTTTCTATTCTTTTAGATTAAAATAGTCCTCCCTTTGTTCTTTTAGAACACTTTACTAACTTGAATAATTCTAAACATGATTCCAACCCCTTTTTTTCTTTATCCAATACTTGAGTCGATAACCCCTATATTTTTATATATCCAAAAGAGTATTTCCTGCCCTTTCATAACTCGCATGGAGTCTTAGAAGCAGACTTAGTTGAAACTTGGTTTAGAAGGTAACATGTCATTTAGAGTGCATATCCCCAAAATGATAATGGTAACTCCAAATAACTCACCATGGATCGTACTATATCTAATAAGTTATATTCCTTTTTTTAGCTACACCATTCTGTAGTAGTGTACCTGATGTAATTAATTGGGATAAAATCCTATTCTTTATGAGGAGTTCTAAAAATTCATTAGAGAGATATTCACCACCTCGATTAAATCAAAATGTCTTAATAGATTTACCTGATTGCTTTTCCACTTCCACAATAACACTCTTTGACTTGTCAAGGGTTTCGCTTTTGTTGTGAATCAGGTGTATATTATATATATATGCAAATCCTGAGTAGTCATTTATGAATGATATATATTACTCATATCCTCATCATGCTTTGACATTCATGGGGCCATATTTAGTGTGCATAATTTCTAAGTTATACCTTTTGCTTTAAAAGACCTCTTGGTCATTTTACCTTCAAGACAAGATTCATATTGGGGACATCATAACTCTTGTAAAGGTTCTAATAGATAGTCATTTACCAATCTTTGAATCCTTTCTTGACTAATATGGCTAAGACTTAAATGCTAAAGGTATGCCTCATTAGAGTGAGAAGTATTTAACCTTTTAGAGTTATTCATTAATTTAGTGTCTAACACCTAGTACATATTTGGTTTAATCAAATATAGATTACCATCCATCCATCTAAAATAGATAAAAGGCTTGTTTTTAAAAATTACTATAGTTTTACTAAAAAAACTGAATAAGAATCTTTAATTAAACAATCAACCAAAATAAGGTTCTTTTTTAAAACTAGAACATAAAAACAATCTTTTAACAAAATAAATCTAAATTCATCAATAAAGATGTATGCCTCCTACTCCTTTAGCTAACACCACACTTCCATTACTAGTTTTTAATGAGAGGCTTTTGTCAAGTAGACTTCTCATTTGCTTCAACCCATATAAAAAAACACAAACATGATTAGTGGCTTGAAAATCAAAGACCTAAGTGTCTTTTGAATCTTCCATTAAATAAGCTTTAATGTAAAAAAGATCTTTACCTTTTTTGCCCTTAGAGGTTAGGAATTCATTACAAGTTTTCTTAAAGTGACCAATTTTTCCACAATAAAAGCATTTTGACTTTTTAAGGTCTTTGGGCTTTTTTTTTTTGCTTTCAGATGCAGGATGAATAAAAGACTTAGAAGCCTCTTGCTTTTTTGCATTTTGCTTCTTCTTTTTCTTATTCCTAAAACTATAATTAGAAGTAATTGCCAAATTTGCCTTTCCCTTGGTTGGTTATTAAGCAAAATTTTATAGACCTGTAACTCCTTTATGAGCTCAGTGAAACCTAACTCATTGCTTTCCAGATTATGCGTAGCTCGAAAGCCCATAAAATCCCTAGAAAAAGTTTTAAACACCATCTTAATTTGAGTATTATATTCTAACTCAATACCATTTTCAATAGCCTTAGCAAAGTATCCCATAAGCGTGAGCATATGATCCTTTACTAGAGGACCTACCTTTTGCTTACAGTTCATTAAACTCGTAATTATGGACTATCGAGCCAACTTGACTTGGCCTCTAAACATATCCTCCAAGTTATCCATGATCTATCTTGAAGTAGCATGGTTTTCATGTTGCTTTTACAAAACATTTGACGTGCTTGCCAGCATATAGCACTGCACTATGTCATTATACTTTTTCCAATGAGTGTAAACTAAAAAAGCCTATCCATTAAGTGCATCATTTTAAGGCTCAGGTGGGCAAGATGAACCTGTGTTTCACACAACTGAAAACAATTAGAAGAATTCTTTGCTAGTCTTTAAAATTATCTCCATTCAATTAGTTACTTTTAAAAATTTGAATAAGAGGTGAAGATGACATTTTGAAATGGCACATGTAAATATATTCAAAACATTATAGTCATGCTCAAGCAAATTTAAAACATATATTTTGCAGTTAAACTAAATATCTATGTTTCAACATGAAAAGCCTTATAAAAATGTAGCATTGCAATGATAATTTTAAAGGTAATTGTCGCCACATGCTCGACCTTTAAAATTTCGAACGATCCGAAGCACACTCGACCTAAAATAAATGATGGTTGATTATGATCGAGCCTTTGACTTAAAATAATGGGGAGGAAAGGGAAGAGATCGTCGAGCGAATTTCTCATCCAACTAGTCTCGGATAGCCACCATAAAGTGGCTATAACCTTAGAGTCACCATCGATTATTTTAGGCTAAGCAAGACCAAATGCCTATTGAAAATAATATTATGAGTTATGAAACTCAAAACATTGATTTCAGGGTCTATGAAGTCCAAAGATTTGTTTGTTGGGCTCAAGAGTTGGTTATGTGCAGGGAAGGATAAGCCTCCTCACAATACCCGAAATCGGTACTTACTATGTCTCACTTTGATCTCAGTTAAAACAGTTCTATTTGGTCTCTATTTAGATTTAATCTTCTTTAATGTATGAAGTTTTGGAAAATGTAAATCTGGGGTTTTTTATTAAGGAAAATTAGATAAACTATATGCCTCAAAGATGTGAGGAACATAGGGGGATTTTTTATGAAAACAATATTCAGATTGGATTTTAAAAATTGGATGTTTTGTATTAGGCATTAGAGAGATACCAACATGAAACATTTCCTCTAAATTTCATTAGAAAACAAAATTTGAATATGAATCCAGAATAGTACAAAAGGAAACAAGTTAGTGAGGCAAAAAATGAGAAATATAATAATATCATTGACAAGCAATCATAAACAAAACAGCATAAAAAAAGATAGAGGCGATCAAAATGTATCTTATAATTGCCTTTGATTATTGAAGAATAACACGGATGACAATTTTAAAAACTAGTCTAGATTCAACGATAATTTGAAGAACAAAGATGATTTTTATCCAAATAGTTTGAGGCATCCAAAGAAAGAGAAAATTTAAAATTTTTGAGATAAAAGCGGGATTAGAGTATCCCGTCGGAGATGTGGGTTAGAGTGTCCCCTACAATAGAGTTATGAAAATGGTTAGGAATAAAAAAAATTGTATCTTTTTTTAAAAAATGAGGTTAGAGTAACCTTTGGGAGTAATGGGTTTAGAGTGTCCTAAAGCTAGGAAAACATTTAGGAACAAGGAGAAACTTTAAACTTTAATTAAAGAAATGGGGTTTGAGTATCCCCTTTTGAGTGATGGAATTGGAGTAAAATTTTAATGTGAAATCCTATTTTTTTGTATTTTAATCTCGATTCGAGTCAAAAGGGGTTGATGTTATGAGGGAGATTAAGTGGGCATATTTCAAGACATCCAAACATCTCTATAAAAGGATATTCAAAACCTGGATTGAAAATAGGGGGTAGCATAGTGCCATCTCCATTTTTGGATTTTTTGTGTGTATTGTAGACTTGATAGGGTAAATAAGGTACCGTTAGAAAGAAAGCTCGATAAGGTTTAATATAAAAGTAGTCTAAAAATCCTAGAAAATCACTTTCTAGACAAAATTAATTTTTGAATTTAAGTCGATCTTGACACTGGCAGCATGTACGAGGAAAAGGGCATGATGGACTTTAAAAAATCATTCCAAACTTTTTCGAAATCGTTAGATCATGAACAATACCTTTTCAGAAAGGGAATTTTAAGAACTTTTTAAGAAAAATATTTAAAAATTTTGTAAAAAATAGCTGATAGGCCATAGTGGCCGAAATAGAATGTTTATTGCTGGTTCTAAGGGTTCCGGATAACAAAGATTCTAAAAATTATAACTCCCTTATCGGGATGATCTGAGGGCAAGTAAGACACCGTTAGAAAGGTAATTCGATGCCATTTAGGGGAAAACTAATAAAAAATGATTTTGCAAATCAAAAATGATTTTTCAAGTTTGGACTATAGTGCTACTAGAGCAAAAATAAATGGATTATTCGATATTTCAAATTTTCAAAGATAGACTTGGGTCTAGAAAGTTTGAACGTTCTCAACAGAAAGTAACACGGGCTTTATTAGTTTATTCCACAATCTCGAAGTAGTTTGGGATGATGGAACAACCCATTGACCATGTCACAGAAAGGAACATGAGACTCAATATTAAGGATTAATATTAAAAATAATCTCTTTTTATTTTGAAAATTAAGCTTACTCCACCATGAATCCAGAGCTGAAGTGTTTATCTACCCTCAAGATTAAAAGACCAATTTTATGAAAGCATTAAGTCCATGCTATTCTTCATTTACGGGAGGTAGCATGAACTTAACTTGGGGATTTCTTTTAAAAAATCAGATTTTCAATAAACAAGCATGCATCTTGACATGAATGACATAAAGAAACATAATCTGCACTAAGATGAACAAGGACAAAGCATGTAAACACACACTAGTGACATGTTGACATGGAAATAGGTGACAAAAAATCTGAGAAGATGATAGGTAAGGTGTATGAACTCATTTAAATAAAGGAATACAAGCTGAAATTGTGAAGACAACATTTTTATGTCATAGGACTCCTTAAAACAAAAGAAAATGCATGAATATATATAAGTTATGTTAAGGTGGGCATTTAATCATGTGTTAAGCATGTGAAAATGGTGAAATGTGTCAGAAAATGCATAGATAATGAGGCTGTTTTGATGTTGGAATGAAAGATAAGATGTTTGTCCTACCATGCAAGATCAACGTAATAAAAAAGGATCAACACTCTAAGACTACAACAAACAAGGCAACAATCATGCATGAGAACTTAGAAGGGTTATGGTAACATAGAGAGGTCACTAGGATGATGAAAATATTAAAAAATCAGGGAATATGCAGAGTCAAGTGGAGGGAATATAACAAAAGTTTGAAGCTTTAGCCTTTTCTTTGAACAACAGTTTTAAACTTAACCTTTTCGGAATAAATAGCAAAAAAGAGACAACAAGGAGGGGCTTTTTAGTCAGGTATGGATAAAGGGGGGTTTCGAGAGGGACTGAGTGAAATGAAGGTTTTTGGAAGGACTTTTGGTGATGGTTTTGAAGGGATACAAAAATAGAGAAAAGTTTTTTTTGTTTTTGGTAGGAGTGGAAAACAAAAGGAATGAAAGAATGAACCCGAGTTTTTCTGCTAAGAATCTCTTTTTTTTTAGTTGAGTCCATTGTTGGCTTATAAGCCATGTGACCACAGAGAAAAAAGATAAAGGGGCAAGGTCATTTTAGGTTTTGGTGTATGTACCTTATACAAAGGTCAAGTACAGTGTTTAGCTACCATGCAAGCCTATTGGTTTGCTCTGCAAAAATAGTGGATCTAGACTACTTTATTTAGCAGAGCATTGGGTAAGTTTAGCCTTACCCTTTGATATATTGCCTAATGTGATGAAACATCCTTTGTCATTAGCTATTTGGACCTCAAGATTTTGTTTAAATCCAATCATAAGCCCAAAGACAAAGCCTGGTATGAATTTTAATGATTTTTGGTACAAGAAACGTGTTTGAATTAGATTTTGAATCAGTGGTGTAGTGGCTAAAAAATGACATGAACGAGGCAAATATGTTTTTGTGTATCGATATAGAACATTGTGTATTGATACATAAGGCAATTTTACCCATGAGTATCGATACAATGAACTATATATCAATACCAAAAGCAAAAAATGTTTCCAATCTCGAGACTTAGAGACATGTATTGATGCTTCATGGACTTGTATCAATACTCATGCTTGTGTATCGATACATTTTCCCAAGAATCATAACTTTAGCTACTGCCAAGGTCTATATTAATACAGACATGCTAGATATCAATACCATATCTCAAGTATCAATAAAAAACCCTTTTGTATCAATACTACATGTGAAAACTAATTTTTTCCTAGCTTCATGTTATAGTGCCTAGCGACATGGCACCTGGCAGCCATCCTCTAGTTTTTATTTTTATTTTTTGATTTTATCATCTTTCACCTCAGTCCTAGGATGCCAAAACTTGCCCAGACAAAATGAGGTGTCTATAGCTGCCTCTCTTTAGCCATTGCTAAGTATTAAGAACATAGCAAAGATAAATAGACACCATTTTATTTTGATGGGATAATGGATTTATATGCCTGCTGAGAAGTGGAAAGTTATTTAGTATCATGTCGAGGTGGATTAAACAACTTACAAGAAAGAAGATTTTGATGAGTTTTATCATGTTTGACCTTTCTATTGATTTATTTTGATTTTTTTAAAAATATGAGCCATCAACTTGTATGGGCTTTAAGGTAGGTGAAGAAAAATGTCTAGCTTTTCATGGGCTAAGGTAGACAAGTGCCACAGCTTGTAGGAGGTTTAAGGTAGGGAAGTGTCCTACTATTTGAAGATTAAGGTATCCAGTTACCACCAGATTGTGTGGGCTTTAAGATAAGGATGCATCCTGCTTTTTTGAGGACTGAGGTAGTTACCATCAGCTTGTGTGGGCTTAGAGGTAGGGAAGCATCTTGCTCTTTGAGGACTGAGGTAGGTAGTTGCCACCAGCTTGTGTGGGCTTAGATAAGTGTCTCGCTCTTTGAAGATTAAAAGAAATTAAGTTTAGGATACTTCTCTTAGATGATTTCTAATAAGCTTGTAAGGTCAAAGATACTTACTTGAGGCCTTTTGAGGTTTCTCATAGTCAAAAAATTATACCTTAGGTTCCCTATAAATTTGACTTATGTATATGAAAGCTAATACCTATAAGATGTTAAATGCTACATAGTGCATGGAGATGCAAATGGCTGTCTAATTGATGCAAGGGCAATGACTTTAAAGGCCTAATCCATTGGTTAGTTTTAGGCTTTTTTCGGCTTTGGTGGGTGGCCTTTTGCCTAGGGTTTGTTAGTTTTGCTTTAGATTTTTAAAGGCTATAAAGGTTGTCCCATCTTTGAAGGCATAGAAGGTTCGAGACCACTAACCGGGGGGAGGTTTTGAGCATATTTTCCAAATATAAGGTCCTAGGGTAAGATTGATCCAAGAGTTCATTCTTGGTATTGAAACAAAAAATAAAGTTCTACAAATTTCTATCTTCCGAAGTAATGCTACGAAATCCTATTATCAGTTTTATCCATTTATCAAGCATTATCAATTAAAAGGTAAACATGATGCAACACGGAATGCAAGGTTACAAAGAGGTTTTGCAAGAAATCAAACAGTTATATTTTTATTCAAAGAAAGAGGGTACAATTTATAACAAACTTGCACGTACCTACAGCCTCTTGATTGTCCTCAATTTGGACACAAACCACAGGAATTAGTTTGGATACTCATCTGAGCGACTTTGATGATGCCATGAAATATAACTTTTGATGGCTCATCTTATATGTTCCCTAAAATGACCTGTAAGCATTTTAGACCTTCCAAAAATTTTTTCGCTTGGCTCTGTGTCGCCTAATAGTGCCTAGCGACATGGCACCCAATAGTTGTCCCTCAGTTTTTATTTGTATTTTTTAATTTTATCATCTTTCACCTTAGTCTTAGGATGCCAAAATTGGCTCAGACAGAATGAGGTGTCTGCAGCTGCCCCTATTTTACCATTGTTAAGTATTGAGAACAAGGTAAAGACAAATAGACAACATTTTATTTGGATGGGATGATGGATTAATGTGCCTGCTGAGAAGTAGAGAGTTATTTAGTATCATGTCAAGGTTGGTTAAACAACTTACAAAAAAATGATTTTGATTAGTTTTATAGGGTTTAACCTCTTTACTAGGTTTTTTTAAATTTTTTCAAACATGTGCCATTAGCTTGTGTGGGCTTCGAGGTAGGTGAAGAAAAATGTCCAGCTTTTCATAGGCTAAGGTAGATAAGTGCCACCAACTTGTATGGGATTTGAGGTAAGGAAACATCCTACTCTTTGAGGACTGAGATATGTAGTTGCCACCAAATTGTGTGAGTTTTAAGGTAGGGAAGCATCCTACTCTTTGAGGACTATGGTAGATAGTTGCTACCAACTTGTATGGGTTTCGAGGTAGGGAAGCATCCAACTTTTTGAGGACTGAGGTAGGTAGTTACGACCAGCTTGTGTAGGCTTTGATAAACATCCTGCTCCTTGAGGACTGAAAGAAAATGAGTTTGGGATACTTCTCTTGCGTGATTTTCTATAAGCTTGTAAGGTCAAAGATACTTACTTGAAGCCTTTTGAGGTTTCTCAAAATAAAAAAATTATACCTTAGGTTCCCTATAAATTTGACTTACGTATATGAGAGTTGATACTTGTAAGATGTTAAATGCTGCATAATGCATGGAGATGCAAATGCCTGCCTAATTAATGCTAGGGTTATGACTTTAAAAGCCTAATCCAATGGCTGGCTTTAGGCTTTCTTCGGGTTTGGTGAGGTGGCCTTTTACCCATGGATTGTCAGTCCTGCTATAGATTTCCAAGGGCGGTAAATATGTTAAGGTTGTCCACTCTTTGAAGGTAGAGGAGGTTCATGACCACTTACTAAGGGGAGGTTTTGAGCATATTTTCCAAATCTGAAGTCCCAGGGTAAGACCAATTATGGCCCCAAGCATTTATTCTTGGTATTTAAACATGAAACAAAGTTCTGCAAAAGTTATATCTTTCGAAGTAATGCTATGAATTCCTGTTATCAGTTTTGTCCATTTCTTAAGCATTATCAATTAAACGATAAACATGATGCAACATGGAATACAGGGTTACAAAGAGGTTTTGAAAAAAATTAAACGCTTATATTTTCATTCAAAGAAAGAGGGTACAATTTGCGACAAACTTGTATGTACCTGTAGCCTCTTGATTTTCCTCAACTTGGACACAAATAGCATGGAAATTAGTTCGAGTACTATAAAAAATGACCATTGATGGCTAATCTTACATTTTTCTCCAAGGTGACCCATAGGAATTTCAGACCTTCTAAAAAAATTTTTTCGCTTGGAGCCATGTCGTCTAAAAGTGCCTAGTGACACGACACCCGCAGCCATCCCCTAGTTTTTATTTTTATTTTCTAATTTTATCATCTTTCATCTTACTCTTAAGGTGCCAAAATTAGCTTAGATAAAATGAGGTATCTACAGCTGCCCCTCTTTTGCCATTACTAAGTATTAAGAATAAGGTAAAAATAAATAGACACCATTTTATTTGGATGGGATGATAGATTTATGTGTCTGCTGAGAAACAGAGAGTTATTTAGTATCATGTCGAGGTTAGTTAAACAACTACAGAAAAAAAGATTTTGATGGGTTTTGTAGGGATTGACCTTTCTACTAGGTTTTTTTGATTTTTTTCAAACATGTGCCATCAGTTTGTATGGCCTTTGAGGTAGGTGAAGATGTCTAACTTTTCATGGGCTAAGGTAGATAAGTGCCACCAGCTTTGTAGGGTTTAAGGTAGGGAAATGTCTTGCTCTTTGAGGACTAAAGCATGTAGATGCCACCAGATTGTGTAGGCTTTGAGCTAGGGAAACGTCCTGCTCTTGGAAGATTGAAGTAGGTAGTTGCCACCAGCTTGTGTGGGCTTTAAGGTAGGGAAGCATCATGCTCTTTGAGGATTGATATAAGTAGTTGCCACCAGCTTGTACGGGCTTTAAGGTAGGGAAGCATCTTACTCTTTGAAGACTGAGGTAGGTAGTTGCCACCAGCTTGTGTGGCCTTAGATAAGCATCTCACTCTTTGAGGATTGAAAGAAAATAAGTTTGGGATACTTCTCTTAGATGATTTTCAATAAGCTCGTAAGGTCAAAGTTACTTAAAGCCTTTTGAGGTTTCTCAAAATCAAAAAATTATACCTTAGGTTCCCTATAAATTTAACTTCTGTATACAAAGCTAATACTGTAAGATGTTAAATGTTGTATAATGCATGAAGATGTAAATGCTTGCTTAATTAATGCAAGGGTGATGACATTAAAAGACTAACCCAATGGCTGGTTTTGGGCTTTCTTCAGCTTTGGTGAGGTGGCCTTTTACCTAGGGTTTGTCAGTCTTGTTTCAGATTTCCAAAGGCTATAAATGTTAAGGTTGTCCCCTCTTTGAAGGTACAAAAGGTTCATGACCAGTTATCAGTGGGAGGTTTTGAGCATATTTTCCAGATCTGAGGTCCTAGGGTAAGACCAATTATGGCCCCAAGAGTTTGTTCTTGGTATTCAAACATGAAACAAAGTTCTATAAAGTTCTATCTCTGGAAGTAATGCTAAGAAATCCTATTAGTAGTTTTGTCCATTTATTCAAGCATTATCAATTAAAAGATAAACATGATCCAACACAAAATGAAGGGTTACAACGAGGTTTTGCAAGAAATCGAATAGTTATATTTTCATTCAGAGCAAAAGCGTACAATTTGTGACAAACTTGTATATACCTGCGGCCTCTTGATTTTCCTCAACTTGGACACAAACAGCATGGAAATTGGTTCGAGTACTTATTTGAATGACTCCGATGTTGCCATGAAAAATGACCTTTGATGGCTAATCTTACATTTTTCTCCAAGGTGACCCATAGGCATTTCTGACCTTCCAAAAAAATTTTTTCGCTTGGAGCCATGTCACCTAAAAGTGCCTAGTGACACGGCACCCAGCAGTCATCCCTCGGTTTTTATTTTTATTTTCTAATTTTATCATCTTTCATCCTACTCTTAAGGTGCCAAAATTGGCTTAGACAAAATGAGGTATCTACAGCTGCCCCTCTTTTGCCAATACTAAGTACTAAGAATAAGGCAAAAACAAATAGACACCATTTTATTTGGATAGGATGATAGATTTATGTGCCTGCTGAGAAACAAAGAGTTATTTACTATCATGTCAAGGTTGGTTAAACAACTTACAGAAAAAAAGATTTTGACGAGTTTTGTAGGGTTTGACCTCTCTACTAGGTTTAATTTATTTTTTTCAAACATGTGCCATCAGTTTGTGTGGGCTTTGAGGTAGGTGAAGACATCTAACTTTTCATGGGCTAAGGTAGATAAATGCCACCAGCTTTGTAGGGTTTGAGGTAGGGAAATGTCTTGCTCTTTGAGGACTGAGGCATGTAGTTGCCATCAAATTGTGTGGGCTTTAAGCTAGGGAAATGTCCTGATGTTGAAGGACTGAGGTAGGTAGTTGCCACCAACTTGTGTGGGCTTTAAGGTAGGGAAGCATCATGCTCTTTGAGGATTGATGTAGGTAGTTACCACCAGCTTGTACGTATTTTAAGGTAGGGAAGTATCCTGCTCTTCGAGGACTGAGGTAGGTAGCTGCCACCAGCTTGTGTGGCCTTAGATAAGCATCTTGCTCTTTGGGGATTGAAAGAAAATGAGTTTGGGATACTTCTTTTAGATGATTTTCAATAAGCTCGTAAGGTCAAAGTTACTTGAGGCCTTTTGAGGTTTCTTAAAATCAAAAAATTATACCTTAGGTTCCCTATAAATTTAACTTCAGTATACAAAGCTGATACTGTAAGATGTTAAATGCTGTATAATGCATGGAGATGTAAATGCTTGCTTAATTGATGCAAGGGTGATGACTTTAAAGGCCTAACCCAATGGCTGGTTTTGGGCTTTCTTCAGCTTTGGTGAGGTGGCCTTTTGCCTAGGGTTTGTCAGTCTTACTTCAGATTTCCAAAGGCTATAAATGTTAAGGTTGTCCCTTCTTTGAAGGTACAGAAGGTTCATGACCAGTTATCAGTGGGAGGTTTTGAGCATATTTTCCAGATCCGAGGTCCTAGGGTAAGACCAATTATGGCCCCAAGAGTTCATTCTTGGTATTTAAACATGAAACAAAGTTCTGCAAAGTTCTATCTTTGGAAGTAATGCTAAGAAATCCTATTATCAGTTTTGTCCATTTATTCAAGCAGTATTAATTAAAAGATAAACATGATCCGACACAGAATGAAGGGTTACAAAGAGGTTTTACAAGAAATCAAACAGTTATATTTTCATTCATAGCAAAAGGGTACAATTTTGACAAACTTGCATGTACCTGCAGCCTTTTGATTTTCCTCAACTTGGACACAAACAACAGGAAATTAGTTTGGGTACTCATCTGAGTGACTCTGATGGCGCCATGAAAAACAACCTTCTGTGGCTTGTCATACATTTCTCTAAGGTAGCCTATGGGTATTTTAGACCTTTCAAACAATTTTTTCACCCGACATTGTGTTGCCTAATAATGCCTAGCGACACAGCTCCCGACAGTCGTCCTTTAGTTTTTATTTTTATTTTTTGATTTTATCGTCTTTCATTTTAGTCTTAGAATGCCAAAACTGACCCAAACAAAATGAGGTGTCTACAATGATGATATAACAAATAGCCATAGACATAGATCTCACCGAATTAATGTATGTTACCTTAAATCCTCCTAGGTTAAGACATATATTAATAACCGCTTATTCATCCACCAGTTTAATTAACAAAGCTCCAGAGAGAGTTATTATTAAACCAATATTGAGTGTACAACAATTTTCATAACGTGCTCCTTGCGTGACTGGCTATGACTTAAAAATGAAAGAGAGATGGTAAAGAAAAAGGGCTCACCCTTGGATTATCCCTCGATTAAGATTTGGATTAGGCATAGTAGAGCGAAAGTTGAGGGAAGGACTGCCAGATGTATCATTCATCTAATCAATCTTGGATGGCTATTATGAAATAACAATAACTTGGAGTTCGCCATCTATCATTTTGGGCTAAGTATGACTGGATACCTATTAAAATTGGTGATTCTAAGTTACAAAACTTGAAACATTAATATTACAGATTATGTATGGTAGAGTTTGTTTTAAAAGGGTTTAAAAGTCAGTTATGCATGGGGAAGGATTAGCAACCCTAAGATACCCAAAATTGGAACCATCTGGCCATAAATTATTGAAATCTCAATTTTCCTTGGTTTTTCATGTGGTCACTATTTATATGTAGTTCTATTCTTATAAATGAAAATTTTTAAACATTAAATCTGGGCTTTCATGATAAAGGTTTAATTAATATCTCTTTAAGCAACCCAAAAGGGAAGAGAAACATAGAGGATTTGATAAAATGAGATTTAGATTAATTTCCAAGAGCTTACTCTACATCAAGCACTAGAGGGATACTGATGCAAAACATTGCCTTGGGCTTAATAAATTTGATTTTCTTTGAAAGCATGAATGCAAATCATCTTCAAGAAGAGAAATGAGTTAGTAAGACATAGAGAAATATATTAAAAGTTGCATTAAAGATGAATACACAAAAACATAACTAAAGGACGGTTGAGATGTATTTTAAAATTGACCTCAGTTATTAAAGAAAAAATGAAGTGGCAATTTGAGGCGTGTTTAGATATAATGGTTATCTTATGCATGAAAAGTTTGATAAAAGGTCTAAGGAAGCTTAGAGAAGATAGAACTTAGATTTTGGATGTATTTTTAAAAAGTGGGGTTGAGTATCCCCTTGGAGAAAATGGGGTTTAGAATTCCTTTCGAAAAAGTAGAATTGGAGTATCCCTTTAGAAAAAAAGAGGTTAGAGTATCCCTTTGAAAAAAGAGAGTGATTTTTGAAAATTAGATTTTTTTTATATATTTATGAAGAAATAAGATTTTAGAATGGGAAATTAAAAAAAAAAGAAATTAATTTTAAAAACATTTTTGGCTTTTGATCTGAGCCTAAAGGGACCTATGTCATGACTCATGACACCGTCGAGGAAACCATTTAATATATTTTGAGTCATTCGAATGGCTAAAAAAGATGATTTGGGAAAATCCAAGCAAATTTTCTTAAGTTCAGAAAACACAAGGGACAGTATCATGCTCTCTACTTTCCTGAATTTATTTCAATTTGATTAGATGGTTTTTGGTGGCAAATGTACCTTTGGAAAGGTAACTTGATAAGGATTAATGTGAAAATATTCCAGAAACCCTAGAAATTGCTTCCTAGATAGAATTAATTTTTGAAACCAAGTCTGAGTTAGTGTTGATGGCAAATACAGGAGAAATGTAAACTTAAAAAAATTACCTCGGACTAAAGTAGGATCAATAAATTGCACGCAATTCCTTTTTGGAAAGAAAATTGTATGAAAATTTTAGGATATTAAAAAAGTCCATAAAAGTCAATTGATTGTTTAGAATCACCCAAATAGAATATGAATTTCTAATTTTAAGGGTTCCAGATAGCAAAGGTTCAGAAAATCATAACTTTCACATCTGGAATGATCCAAGGGTAAACAAGGTATTGTCATAAAGGTAATTCAAAGCCCGTTTAAGGAAAAATGCTAAAAAATTCTAAAAAAATCATTTAGAGGCCAAAAATAATTTTTAAATAAAATCACTATGCTACTAGTACCAAAACAAGGATTTATTCTGGTTGGGCTTTTATAGTCACTTGTCAGGGTGTCAGACATGCAAATGTCCAATCACTAAGGTCTATGGCAATAAAATGATGGACCAATCCAACTCCCATAGAGTAAGCCGTCGAATCATCCGTTATCCATGCCAATAGTCATGATAGGCTCGAAAGAAGGTTAAAACTAAATACTTAAAAGCATTTTTGATTTTGAATTAAGAACATAATTTATTTGGCCTAATAAAGCCATGATTCCAAACATTTGTGTTTGATATATCTCCAAGATTGGAGAACCAATATATTGAAAACATTAAATCCATGCTAATTCCTATTGATTAAGGTGAATATAGACTTAACTTGGGGTTTTCTTTGAAAACTAATTTTTACAAGCATCATAGAGGCATTTCAAGAAACCTATTAAAAACTAAACTAAGTGAAGATATCAAACATAAACAACCAATTAAAATAGCAAACTATCAATGCACTTTAACAACAAAATCATAGCAAAGATGCATCCCAAGGTATGGTCAAGATCAAAACATGCTAGGCTAAGCATTCATACATGAAATGAGCATGATAAAATGAAGAAAAACATGGCAAGAATGCATGAGCAGGGGCAATTTTAATGTTAACAAGAAATATGGCATTATAATTCATCAAGACACCATTAAAGCACTAAGAAAGTCATCAAAATCTTAAGACTACCACAGGCAAAGCCACAATAATGCATGGAAGCCTTAATAGGGTCATGGAAACATAGTGGTTCACTAAGATGGTGATCATGAAGAAAACTAGAAAATGAAAGGAACAAAAGATAGAAAATATCCCCTAATGGAAGCTTAAAACACTTGCTATGTCCTTAAATAGCAATCTAACAACTTTTAGCTCACTTTTTTCCTTTTCTTTGCTATGGATTAGTAAATAAGGAATTAATGAAAGAAATTTTGGTTATAATGGTTAAGGAAGATAGTTTTTACCATAGAGATAAGCGAAATGAGAGGTTTAAGAAGGGTTTTCGAAAGCGAAAAGGAAGCTACGAAATAAAATTTTTTAGGAGAACTTGGGGGTTTTTTTTTGGGATGGCTGATGTAAATCTCTTTAGTTGAGTAAGAAAGTTGGATTATACAAGGGATGATTTTAGCCATAAAGATGGCCTAGCAAAGAGGGCATATAGGACTTTTGGCATGTGCAATATGATGACTCACTATACCAATATGATACTTTTCAATATTTGATTAGTTAATCTTGATTCTTACAAGCAAAGAAAACCATGCATTAGCTAATCAAACGAGTATTCACAATTTTATCCTTTATTAAATCAGATTTTTTCATGAAACACCTTCATGCTAAGCTTAATGGACCTTTCTAAAAGATATTAATCCAATGTTTAAACCCAAAACTAAAATCCACATGATTTTTGTGATGCTATGCCTAGTTTTGGGTGATTTTTGAGGCTAACGTCATAACTAAAATTAATTTTTTGATGTTATAATGAAGAAGTATGAAAATGGCAAGAGCAGGCAGATTTTGCCTTTTGGTATTAATATAAAAAGATCTGTATCAATGCCATAGGCTTTTAAGAATTGATACCTTGGGTTTTATATCTATACTTACTATAATTTTGGCTATTGATATTGATGTAATAAGCATTGTGTCGATACTAGGCTTAGTATTTTTTTAGGTATTGATACTTTATGCCTTGTATAGATACAACTCGACAGAAAATCATTTTTTTTGCTCTAAAACAATCTTGTATAAATACCAAGGCCTTTGGTATTGATACCACTCCTCACGTATTTATGCTTGGTATCAATACAAATAGAAAAATTTTGGCATTTGAATGATGTGGAGCCTTATATCAATACTTTGCTCCTATGTATCGAGACATCATACAAAAATATGGATTTTTTTGCCTTTGGCTCTTCATACTCTTTACCTTAGCAAAAAAAAGGAAACTTAACTCGTGCTTCTTCAAATGACTTCGATGGTACCTTAGACGATGACTTCTGATACCTTGAATATTAGCTCGAGCAAAATGCGATGTTTATAATTGCCCTTTTTTGGTTGTTAGTAAGTTACAGAAACATGAAAAAGATAAATAGACATATTTTGTTCGGGGTATAACATTGCCTCTTGAGTACCTATAGAAAAATAGAGATCTAATTAGTATTACACTAAGATAGGCAAAAAATTTCAATGGAGTTTAACCTCTATACTAGGTTTGTAGTTTCTTATGTTTGACCCTTTAGGCATGCGCCAACGAGTGTGCTTCAACTCGATAGGCATCTAGTTTTTTGTTGATTGAGTTAAGAAGGCATCTAGCTCTTTATCGATTGATTTGATAGGTGTTTAGGTTTTTGTAGACTAAGGTAGATAGGCATCCTGCTTTTTATGGACTGAGGTAGTTAGGCGTCTATTTTTACGAATGAATAAACATCCAACTTTTGTGAACTGAGGTAGATAGGCATCCAGCTCTTCATAAACTGAGGTAGGTAGGCATCTTACTTTTCATGGACTGAGGTAGGTAGGCATCTAGCTTTTTGTGGAGTGAGGTATGTAGACATCTGACTTTTCATAAACTAAAATAGATAAGCATCTAGCTCTTCATGGACTGAGTTAGGTAGGAATCAAGCTCTTTGTGGACTGAAGTAGATAAACGTCCAGCTCTTTGTTGACTAAAGTATGTTGAGTTTTGGGTGCTTACATAGTTTCTAGGGTTTTTAGGGACAATAGTTGGTAACTACAGTTCTGAGTTTGCATATAACTTTTGAAGGTAGGGGTCCACACCTGAAAGGTGGTAAGTTTTTCATGTATGATGCCTAAGGGTTCAAATACATGCTTGGATGATGTAGATGTGATTATTTAGAAGTCTAATATGATAATTGGCTTTGGAGTTTTGAATCATCTTTTATCTTTAGGTCCCATTAGGTGTCTTCTGCTTTAAGGTTTGCCAACTTTACTTTTGATGTTTTGAAGGTTTTTTTAAATGGTTAACATTATATTTGAAGTTTGAGGTGACCCATGATGCGTAATAAGGTTTTTGAGTCTGATCGGCTTGTATTAAGGGTTCATTTATAAAGGTTGCTTAGTAGACTTGGCAAATTGCTTCTTGATATGACTACTAGGTGCATCTGATAGTCTAAACTGACAAATAAGAATGTGGCTTGACAGTAAAGATCACAGCTTTTTTATTTCACTTTAACTTTTGGTCCAGGCTTATTAAGGTACATCTTTGATCACATTTTCAATATGGGAAAAGTTTAAAGGGTAAGTCTAGTTTGGTTCTAGAATCCATACTTGGCTTTTTGAACCTAAAAAGATTTTTCTATGAAGTTTCATTTTTTTTGAAGCAATACTAAAAAGTCCCATTATCAATTTTGTACAATCTATCAAGCATTATTAATTATATGATAAGCATGATGCTATATGGCATGCAAGCATGAAAAAGGAGATTTAAAAAATGAAACGGTTGTATTTCATTTTTGGAAAAAAAATATAATTCATTGAACATTTTAGGATGTACAAAGTAAAATGAAGATTAACTTTTCTAAGCTTTCGATGCTAATGACATGAGTTTTCCACTGAGTACTTTCGCAAAACTTCCCTCAAACGACCAACTCTTTTGGTGTCATTCGCTCTTCAAGGAACCTTTTGCATTGCCTCATGGTAATTGCCCCAAGCCGAGGTAGACATTGCCCTTTTTTCTTCGAGATCAAGTAGAAGTGGATTTGGTAGGTTTAAGATAGGTTAAATAGGTTAGGCCAAAATTTTGCATTTCAATGGAGGATGGTTTTGTTAGGTTTTTTTATTAGTCTTGATTAGGTTCAAACAACGGTAAGGTTTGGTTGTTTAAGCCACCCTTCTAGGTTTTCAACTTAAGCAAATTTATTTCCTTAGATACCACTTTTGGTTCTTATCCAAGGGTTTTTCTTTTAGATAAAGATGCCTTTGTAGATTTCTATTTAAAGGGCCTTCTCAGGCATAATAATTCTTGACAAAATCAAAGTTAACAAGGTTTGGTAGGTCATTTCCATCCATTTAAAATTAAGATTCTATCAGAGAAAGCTCGTTTAACCATATAAGGATTTTTCCTATTTTGGGTTTTATTTTCCTTAAGTATCTTTATGAATTTGGAGGATTTGTTTTAGCACTAAGTCTTCTTCTCAAAACTAACTAGGATAGGCTTTCTTGTTATGCGCTTTCATCATTTGCTTTTAATACATATGTCTATGATAGATAGCTTTCACCCTTTTCTCATTAATAAGGTTAGGTTGCTTGTATCAATTTTTGATCCATTTAGCTTCTTCAAGCTATGATTCCATCAAGACCTTAAGTGAAGGGATTTTAACTTTGATGAGTAAGATTATCTTTACCCTATAGATAAAGAGAATGGGATGGCTCTAGTGGAAGTTTGAACTTCTATGTGATAGGCATGCAACTTAAAGGGTAGCTTTTTATGCTAATCTTTATAAGTTTTAGCCACTTTTTGACTATTTTCTTAATGTTTTGTTGGTTGCTTCAATAGTACCGTTCATTTTGGATAGTATGACATTAAATTATGGTGCTTGATCTTGAACTAAGAACAAATTATTTCCATCATTTTGTTGTTCAAGTTGTGGGCATTATCTGTGATGATCTTTTCGGGGAGTCCATAATGGTAGATGATGTCTCATTTCACAAACTTGCACACAACAGATTTAGGGATGATGGAACATGAGGCTGCTTCTACCAATTTGGTGAAATAATCAATAGCAACCAAGATAAAGTGATACACATTCAAAGCTTTGGGAATGATAGGTCCAAAGGTATCCATGCCCTATATAGAGAAAGGCCATATAACTGTCATGACGATTAAGAGTCAAGGTGGGATATTGATTTTTTCTGCATATATTTGGCATTTGTGGCATTTGTGGGCATAGTCAATACAGTCTTTTCTAGTGTCAACCAATAATATCTTGATCTCATGACTTGTCTCACTATTCTGTGTCTGTTAGCATGCGTACCATAAATTCTTTCATGGACTTCCTTTAAAATTCTCTTAGCTAAAGAAGTGTCCAAACATCGAAGTAATGTTTGATCCCAACTTTTCTTATAGAATGCTTTACCATCCAAAATGAAACTTGTAGATATTCTTTAAATGGTTCGCTTGTCAATTTCTATAGCATGCTCTAGGTATTATTGGTCTAGAATGTATTAAAAATGTCATGGCACCACGGTAGACCATATTTTTCTTCTTCTATGCTATGCTAGTAGGTGGGAGTTTCATAAATACTCGTTTGGATAGGTGCGAATTTTGACTCATGGGTTACTTTGTATATAGAGCCTATGGTTGCTAGAGCATCTACCACTTGGTTGTATTTTCAAGGTAAGTATAGGAAGTTGATTTCATCAAATTATTATTTTAGTTCATTGATCAGCCTCTCATATTAGAATAGCTTAGCATCATAAGTTTCCTATTCTTTTCGAAGTTGATAGATTACCAAGATAGAATCCCTATACACTTATAAAGTTTTGATGCTTCTTTCAATGGCTGCTTAAAGCCCTAATATATATGGCTCGTATTCAGCTATGTTATTAGCAAAGTCGAAGTTCAGTTTAGCAATAAAGGGATAATAATCTCCATTCGGTGATTTCATGTCATAATGCATTTGAGGCTCTATCAAAATACAATTTCCAAGTTTAGCTGCAACTGATACCATCCTCTACTTTGGGTATGCATATTAGGTCTTCATTTAGGAATTCGAAATCTAATGGTTCATAATCTTCTTCTGCTCAGCTTACTAAGAACTTAGCTATTACTTACCTTTGATGGCTTTTTGGATTACATAAATGATGCCATATTTAGAGAGCCAGACTTGCCACTAGGCCAATTTTCCTAACAAAGCAAGAGCTTCGCATAGGTATTTGATAGAATCTAGTTTGGTGATCGGCCATGTGGTATGATATAAAAAGTATTGCCTTAACCTTCGAGCTATCTAAGCTAGTGCACAACATAACTTCTCGATTACAAAGTAGTTATTTTCATAGTTCATGAATTTCTTGCTTAAATAGTACATAGCTTGTTCTTTCCTTCCCAACTCATCATGCTGACCTAGTACACAGCCCATAGACCTATCAAAAACTGATAGATATAAGATTTATAGTCGATTGAGCACTAGCATACAAGCACTGGTGGGCTCCATAAGTACTACTTGACCTTGTCAAAAGCTTGTTGGCACTCATTATTCCATTCACTTAGGTTTTCTTTTTGGAGTAGGTGAAAGATCGGATCACATTTATCAATTAGCTAGGATATGAATCTGGCTATATAGTTTAGTCTTTTGAGGAAACTCCTTACTTCTTTTTGGATATAAATTGGTAGAAGGTTTTGGATAGCCTTTACTTTATCGATATTGACCTTTATTCCTCATTCACTCATAATAAAGCCTAATAGCTCACCAAAGGTAACACCAAAGGTACACTTAGCTGGATTTAGTTTGAGTTGATATTTACATAGCTATTTAAAGAGTTTATGAAGGTTGGCGACATGCTCAATCTTTTTTGAGGATTTGGTAATCATATCATTCACATAGACTTTTATTTCTTTGTGTATGAGGTCATGGAATAATGTCACCATTGCCCTTCGATAAGTTGCCCCAGTGTTCTTGAGTTTGAAAAGCATAACCTTGTAGCTGAAGGTACCTTACATGGTCATAAAGGTGGTTTTCTCCATATCTTCAAGTGCCATTTAATATAATCTCAAAAATCCACCTATGATGGAAAATAGGAATTTTTGGTAGTGTTGTTTACTATGGTATTGATGTAAGGCAAAAAAATTATCTTTAGGGCTGGCTCAATTTAAGTCCATGTATTCTAGTACATCTATACCTTATCATTCTTTTTAGGGACCAAGACAATTTTGGCTAACTACTCGAGATAGTTAGCTACTTCAAGAAATCCTATGTCAAACTGCTTTTTTACTTCTTCTTTAATCTTTAAAAGTATCTTTGGTTTCATTCTACTAAGTTTTTGTTGTACAAGTTAGCACTTGCGTTTTAAAGGATGTCTATGAACAACTATGTTAGTTTTTAGCTTGAGTAAGTCTTAGTAGGACCAGCCAAATACATCCTAGTATTCTTGGAGAAGGTTATTAATTTGGTTTGGGTTAATAGCTTTATAAAGGTTCCTATAATAACCTCTTTTCAGTTTTCCTTTGTCTTAAGGTTTAGGTTTCAATAGGCTCTTCTTGAGGCAAAATTTTTTTCTTATTCAATTAGTTTCAACAAATCAGGTAACACCATACTTTTCTCAGAATCCTTCTCAGATTTAAACTTATCGGAGTAGATTAGTTGCTCAAAATTGATTTTTGGAATCTCTCTATAAATATTCATGTTATTTTCATCTGGGTGCTTGAAAATATAAAGAAAAACAATATAGGCAGAAATATATATATAAAAAAAGAAAGTCTAAGGATTTGACAAAAAAATCAGTGTGGACACAAAAGATGGAATGCAAAATTCTTAGTTATTTTTATTAATCTTGCTTAATAGACGTACTCTTGTACAAAAGATCCTATGATGCTTTTAGGTAGAAGCATTAAGTTTAGTTTGTAGCATTACTTCGAATTAGATCCAAATAGTATAAGAATCTTTATTTTAGTCCAAATGCTTGGAATGAATCCTGTAGTGCCCAGACTAGTCTTATGGTCCATTGCTAAAGTTCTTAGCTCATTGATTATGTTAATAAAAAAGTTTCTAAATGCCTTGCTCAAGATAACCATTACATTGCCAGAGTTAATAGTTTTTTCCTAATTCAAATTGATGTGTCCTCTTGAATGAAAGCTTTCTTATAGCAATGGTCAGTTTGTATACCAAATCTTAACCTTTTAGACGGGCCATTCTTTTTTTCTCTGCATTCTCAAATTGTTTTTTTTTTGTTGGTGGGCATTAGCTTGAATCCTAAATCTCTCTTGTCAATTTGCTGGGTGACTTTTAAAGTTTTCGAGATCCTATATAGATGTTTTCCTAGCCCTTTTCTAACCCGAGCACCTTTAACAATAGTCAAATGGAGACTTATGGTGCTTTTTGATAGATGAGGCTTAACCATAGGCAGACCTTTTTTGATATAGGTGGCATTAACAAACTCAAATGATTGGAAAAAGAATTCTGATACACTCTAATCAAGCTTAATATAAGGGGCATCTGTGAAGTGGTAGCGATAATATCTTCTTCACCTTTGATGCTGAAACATTTTTTATTGACCAATTTTAACTTCTGGTATAATAAAGATGGTATTTTTCTCATGGAATGGATCCAAAGTCTCCCCAACAAGCAATTGTATAATGAAGTAATGTCCATCACATGAAAAACTACTTCAAATGTGCATAGCCCTATCTATAGTGGGATAGTGATGTTCCTAATAACCTCTCCACATATTCCATCTAATGCTCGCATCACTGTGCGACAATGCTTGACATAAGAAACATCAATAGGAAGTTTGTTCAAGCACTCAAAGGTATTATGTTTAAGACCAACCCATTATCGATGAAAGCTTTTGGCAGCATGCTTCCCTTACAATAGGTGGTGATATGGAAAGCTTTATAGTTCCCCCTACCTCTATGAGGTATTTCATCATCATTTAAAGATATGTAACTATCCATTCCATCTAATGCTCGCATCACTGTGCGACAATGCTTGACATAAGAAACGTCAATAGGAAGTTTATTCAAGCACTCAAAGGTATTATGTTTAAAACCAACCCATTATCGATGAAAGCTTTTGGCAGCATGCTTCCCTTACAATAGGTGGTGATATGGAAAGCTTTATAGTTCCCCCTACCTCTATGACGTATTTCATCATCATTTAAAGATATGTAATTATCTATAGTAATATTGGTCCCTAAGCGATCCAATTAGCCTATTGGAATGTTAGATGTGACATAAGCTTTATTTAAGACATTGAGTAGAGCTTGTCTATAAGCTTCAGAACTTAAGAGCAATGACAGCATAAATATCTTAACGAGTACATTTGTTATGCTTGATGGATTTAAGAAATTCCATAGCCTTTTTCTCGCTTACTGGTTTTTTGACTACTTTTAAATATGATTTTTTCCACAACGCATCTAGTATCTGAATTTTTGAGGGAACATTCTCTTTGTTGACTTAGACTTCAACAGGTGGGCATAATATCTACAGCTATTAGTCAGATAGCTTACTCTCATGAGGTCAATGGTGGCTATTTATTGGCTAGATTCCTTGATCATCACTACTCCACATTCATATCTCCATAGCATTACTTTATTCTCTTTATAAGGGAAAATAGATGTAAGTTGAAAGATCATTCTTGGCCTAGGCTACATAAGCATGATTTTGGTATCTGGCTAATTGGCAAATATGACTGGTTTTTAACTCCATGAGAGGGAACTTCCTATTTTTTCATAGCATTGATGGAAACATTCGTGTCTTCCTCTCATTCTTCAAAGAACATAATTTTTGAATGGTCTATCATCCCTTAGATCAATTATAAGAATTTTTAATAGTGTTGCAAAGTGTGCCTTTGTCTATAGTGGTAATAGCATGATCTGGCAAGCTCTTTCTCTTAATATCGACCTCTTGACACTAACTCAACCTTTAAGAGTGCCTCTAGAACATTACTCATTGGTGTTTTAACCTCTCTGACATTTTTCTTGACCTAACAACGTTTCCCATCAATCATAGCATTTACTCTTGGTTCTACATGGTTCGGGGTGGATTAGCTCCAACAATAGGACAACCCTTTCGATCACATCCTTTTTTAGTAGGCTCGAAACTTCTCTCTTAAAGGAAGCATAATTTTCGATGTTGTGACCTTGTGCTCCAGCATGGTATTTGTAATAAACATTATTGCAATACCATTTAGGGTAAGAAAGTGACCTTAGAGGTATAAATATTAGAGCTACTAATTGACCTTTCGGTAAGTGAGCATAAACCTCTTCATATGAATAAGGAAACAGATTAAAATGCTCTTTTTCTCAAGCTATTTGTTGATTATTTGGTGTTCTACTGTTACTTTAATTGTGAAATGAAATGTTTTGAGCAAAATTTTGATGTCGATTTGATGAAAGATTGATGGTAAGATTGAATCTAGTAGAATATACTGGCTGTTATACTGGGGCATACAGGTTGAAACCTGGATATGCCACACCAGGGAAATGCATGTTCGGTATTAAATTGGGATTCTAAACGATCTTGGTAGGGCTTTCACTTATAGTGTTCATTTTTTTCTTATTACCTTTGGCAGTAGGCTTTTTAGTACAGATAGAGGATTTCCCTCTTGAAATCTTGCCAGTCTTTATGGCATTCTTAATTATTTCTCTGGATATCATCATATCAATGACATTTTTTGTTGCATTCCTCACAACTTCTTACAGTAAGGATCCTGCAAAGTGCTAACGAACATGATTGTCATTTCTTTATTTTGGTTAGTATAGGGTGAACTTTGGCGGCTTTTTTCTCACGATCTTTGAGCGTGCGATCTAAATTTTGGTAGTTTTCTTTTCCATGTTCAATAAAGAAAAACAATCTAGAGCCCCATTAGATGCATGCTTATACTGATCAATGAAAGCTTGAGCCAAATCTACCCTTGACTGAATTTTGATTAGGTTAAGCTCTATGTACCAACAAGCAACTGCCTTGATTAAACTATCTTGAAAATAATGTATTAATAGTTTCTCACTATCTTCATGCTCAGCCATCGTTTGATAGTATATACAGATATGTGCAGTAAGGTTTGTGGTCTCATTGTATTTATCAAAATTTTGGTACTTTAAACTTGGGCGGGATGATAAGGTTTAAAACTAGGCCTAAGGATTTGGCTTCCATAATTTCAAACTCATCACTTCCTTCTATAGCCCTAAGGCATTTCTCTAACAACTTGTACTTAGTTTCATTTTTTATAGCCTATGTACACTTTGAATTTGTTATTTTTTCTTGTTTTATTTGTTCCTTAAGGTTTAGAACTAACTGATTTATCGATGACAATCCCATATTCACGTTGCAGTATCCCAAAGCCAGTTATGGTGCTACTATAGGGTTTATATAGACGAATGTTTGAGCAAGTAGGATTGGTGCTATTGGTGGTGGTTGTTCTTAGGATGCCTCTTCAAAAGTATCGGTGGCCTCAATTCCTAGATTAAAATTAACCTCAGACTTGGCCGGTCCTTTAAGGCAATAGCTAATACTTTTATGAATTTATAAACTTGATTTTGTAGTTCATCAGTCTTATGAAGCATTTGTTCCTAAGCCTCTTTTCAAGCCTCTTAATGATGATCATTCTCTATTGCCTTTCGATGCAAACAAGTATTGTACTAGTTATCGCCACGTGCTCACCTTTAAAACTTTGGATGATACAAAGGGCATGGTGCACTTAACTTAAAATAAATGATGGTTGGTTATAGTCGAGCCTTTTATTTATCCCATGATCAGGATTTGGATTAAGCATAATAATGTGAAAGAGAGGGAGACCATTATATGAATTGCTCATCCAATCGAGTCTTGGGTGGCCACCATGAAATGGTCGTAAACTTGGAGTCACCACCAATCATTTTAGGCTAAGCAGGATCAGATGCCTATTGAAAACAATATTTTGAGTTGTGAAACTTGAAGCATTAATTTCGAGCTCTACGAAGTCCAAAGATTCATTGGTTGGGTTTAGGAGTTTGTTACATGTGGGGAAGGATTAGCATCCCCATGGCGCCTAAAATCGGTACCTACTAACTATGTCTCACCTTGGTCTTGGTTAAATCAGTTCCATTTAGTCTTTATTTAGGTATAATTCCCTATAATACATGAAGTTTTGTAAATTTAGATATAGGGTTTTTTTTAAAGAAAATTAGAACACCTATGTGCCTTAGAGATGTGAGGAACATGGGGATTTTTATGAAAACAATATTCGGATTAGATTTAAAAAATTTGATGTTTCATATTAAGCACTGGAGAGATACCAACACGGAACATTGCCTTGTAAGTTTTATTAAAAAATGAATTTAAACATGAATGCACGATAATCACTACCAAAAAAATATGTTACTAAAATGGAGAAAGAGAAATATAATAATATCATAAACAAGCAATCACAAACAAAGAACATGAAAAGGAGGGACGATCGAAATATATCTTACAATTGCCTTCGATTATTAAAGAATAACCTGGATGAAAATTTCAAAGATGGGTCTAGATTCGGTGGTAATTTGAGGGTCAAAGATGATTTTGATCAAAGTAGTCTAAGGCTTCTGAAAGAAAGAAATTTTGGGTTTTTTGAGGTAAAGTGGGGTTGGTGTATCCCCTTGGAGAGGTGGGGTTAGAGTATCCCCAAAGATAGAGTTAGGAAAATATTTAAAAATTAAGAGAAAATTTAAATTTTTCATTAAGAATGGGATTGAAGTATCCCATTGGAGTTGTGGAGTTAGAGTATCCCCACTAGTGAAAATTTTAATATAGAGGAAAAGAGATATCCAATACGAATTCATTTTTGTATTTTAGCCTTGATTCGAGTCTAAAGGGCTTGTACTATGGGGGGAACCAATTAGGTGCATTTTGAGAGTTCAAATGTTTTGATTAAAAGAGATTAAAAAATTAAGTTAATTTTAAAATTTTCATAAAAATCATAAAAATCATTTGACTCGCCAAAATGGCTCAAGCAAAATATTGCATGCTAATTTTAGGAGTTTCAGATAGCAAAGGTTCAAAAAATCATAACTCTTTCATCCGGGATGATCTGAGGGCAAACCAGACACTTAGGAAAGGTAATTTGATGTCCTTTACAGGAAAAATATAAAAAAATCAATGAAAATATTTTGTGGTTCAAAAATGATATTTAATATTCAGACTACGATGCTGCCAGGATGAAAACAAAGGATTATTTAATTTTTTGGGTTCCTTAGGTTGAACTCAAATTATGGACATTTAAACATCCATATCGCAGGGAAAAGAGTGACACGAGCATCATAAATTCATTCCATAATTCCAGAGTAGTTTGGGATGATGAAACAACCTGTTGACCATGCCATGAAGGTGTTGAATTCGAGATCAAGGCTTAATGTTTCTTGACTGAAAAAAAAAGGGTTCTTTTGCCTAAAAAAAACATCTTTAAACTTGTGTCACCATGAATCTAAAGCTGAAATTTTGTTTTGTCCCCAAGATTAGAATACCAATTTCATGAAAATAGTAAATGCATGCTATTCTTCATCTATCAGAGGTAGCATGAGCTTAACTTGGGGATTTTTCTAAAAATTAGTTTCTTTAGGAAACAAGAAAATTTTAACGAAGATGTCATAAACAAAATACAGCGTATACAACAATAAACATCGATTAAACATGCAAACATATGAGGATGACATTTTGGCATGAAAATGGGTGAAATAAATGCAAGAAAATGACAAATAGGGCGCACAGGGATGATATGAACATGTTTTAACAAAAGAATGGATACTGGAGTTATCAAGATAGCATCTTTATTTCATGAGACCCCTTAAAACACAACAAAATGTATGAAACACATAAGGCATGTTAAGGTGACTATATCAATATGAAATGGACTTGTGAATATGGAAGGAACATGGCAAGAAATGCATGAACAAAGATTGTGTAATGATAAAAAAATAGTATGGTGAGTTTATATATCCAAACAACATCAAGATGTCAAGAGGTCATCAAGATCCTAATACTCCTCAACCAAGACAACAATAATGCATGAGAATCTTAGGAGGATCATGACAACGTGAGGGGCTCACTAAAATTAAGTGGATGATAAAAAAAGAAAATGTATGGAACAAGGTAGAAAATATATCAATAAAAGCTTAAACTTTCCCCCTTCTTAAAGCAGTGACTTTAAGCTCAGTTCCTGCCCTCTTTTTGCTATTATTTAGCAAGAAAATGATGAAAAAAGAAGCTTTCTGGTAATATGGTTGCTGGTGGGATGTTTTAATGGTGAAAGTGTGTGAAATGTTGAGTTTTTAAAGGTTTTCTAGTGGTGGTTTTAGGGAACTTCGGGAATAGGAAAAGGTTGAGGATGAAAGGCAATAAAATAGTGTCTTTTAGGAGAGTTTTGAGGCTGAAGATTGTTGGATATTTCTCAAGAATGGATGGAGCTTTTCTAAGATTGCTACAGCATTTTGAAAAATGTTGGAGGTTTTTTTTTAGATAGCTGAAAATCTCCCCTAAATTCACTGCTCGACCAATGCTTATGGAAGACAAAGCAAGGGTATTTTTTATCTTTCTTCCCTACACCAGGGGACATTTTCAGCTAGTATGCTCAGCTGATTTTCTTTCTATTGGCTTTGTCATGCTAAGCAGGGAGGCAGAAAGGTTGTGACAACCTACAACTGGAGATATGCCTACCTGCCTTCTTACAAACATATATTTTATGAAAGTGACCCTTTGTCATTGGCTATTTAGGCTTTCAAAATTGGTTTAAATTTGATCATAAGCCCATAGTCAAGGTTTGTTTTATGACAGCTTCTTAGTGTGAAAAACATGTTTCAATCAAATTTTTGAAGGCTAAAAAGTGCTTCAAACTAGGCAAAAATGCCTTGGTTTATTGATACGAGGTATTTACTTTTTACCCATGAGTATCGATAAAATAAGTTGTGTATTGATACTAAGTGCAAAAAATGTTTCTAGTCTTGAGCTCGTATCTATACTCTACAGATTTGTATCGATACTCATGCTTGTGCGTTGATACATTTTGCCAAAAATCATAACTTTAGCTACTACCAAGTTCTGTATTAATACAAATAGGCTGGGTATCGATACCATACCTTAAATATCGATACCAAACCCTCTTGTGTCGATACTACATGTGAAAATTCAAGTTTTTTATGACATAAAAGCCCCCATATCAATACTTATGTACCAATATAGCTTATGCATACCTGCAGCTTCCCGAGTTACCTAAACTTGGTCCCAAACAAATAGGAAATTGGTTCATGTATTCATTTGAGTAACCTAGTGACACCTACCTCATTTTTATATTTTCTTTTAATATGGCCCATAGGCATTTCAGACCTTCCTAAAAAAACTTTTTTGCCTAACGTCGTGTTGCCTAATAGTGCCTGACAACATGGCATCAGCTGTTATACCTTAATTTTATTTTAATTTTTGATTTTATCATCCTTTAATTAAGTTCAAGGGTGCCAAAAGTGGGCAAGACAAAATAAGGTGTCTATAGTTGCCCCTCTTTGGCCATTACTAACTATTAAAAATAGGGCAAAGATAAATAGATACCACTTTATTCGAGCAACATGATGGTTTCATGTGCCTGCAGAGAAGTAGAGAGCTATTTAGTATCACATTAAGATAAGTTGAATATACTTGCAGAAAAGGAGATCTTAATGAGTTTCATAGGGCTAGACCTCTCTACTAGGTTATGTTTTGGGTCTAAGCCTAAAGTGGTGCCATCGACTTGTGTGGGCTTCGAAATTGGTAAAGAAAGAGGTCCAGCTCTTTGTGAACTAAGGTAAACAAGTGCCACCAACTTTTATGGGCTTTAAAGATGTCTAGCTCTTTATGGACAAAGGTAGATAGGTGCCAGCAGGTTGTGTGGGCTTTATAGACATCTAGCTCTTTATGGACTAAGGTAGATAGGTGCTAACAGCTTGTGTAGGCTTTATGGTAGGTAAGTGTCTGGCTCTTTGAAGACTGAGGTAGGAAGGTGCCACAAGCTCATATGGGCTTTAAAGACATCCAGCTCTTTGTGGACTAAGGTATATAGGTGCCATCAGCTTGTATGGGCTTTAAATTAGGTAAAAAAAAATGTACAACTCTTTGTGGACTAAGGTAGATAGGTGCCATAGCTTGTATGGGCTTAGATAAGCATCCTACTCTTTAAAGAATAAGGTAGGTAGGTGCCAACACCTTATGTGGGCTTTGATAAGCGTCTTACTCTTTAAAGACTGAGGTAGGTAAGTGCCACCAGCTTGTATGGACTTTGATAATGTCCTACTCTTTGAAGACTGAGGTAGGTAGCTGCCACCAGTTTGTGAGGGCTTTGTGGTAAGTCAGGAAAGCATCCTGCTCTTTAAGGACTAGAAAAAAATAAGTTTAGATACCATCTTTGGTGATTTTTGATGAGCACATAGGGTCAAAGGTACTTACTTGGCCTTTCGAGGTTTTTCAAGATTGAAAAATTATACCTTAGATTCCCTACAAATTTAACTTCTATATATAAGAGTTGGTACTTGTAGGATGTTAAATGCTGCATAATGTATGGGGATGCAAGTGCTTATCTAAATGATGCTAGTGTAATGACTTTAAAAACCTAACCATTTATCGGTTTTAGCCCTCTTTGGCTTTGATAAGGTGGCCTTTTACCCAGGGTTTGTTATTTTTGCTCTAGATTTCTAGAGGCTTTGAATGTTAAGGTTATCCCTTCTTTGAAAGTATGAGAGGTCTATGATCACTTACTATGAGGAGGTTTTGAGCACATTTTCAAGATGTGGGGTCCTAGGGCAATACCAATTATGGCCCCAAGAGTTCATTCTTACTCTTTAGACATGAAACAAAGCTCTTGCAAAGTTCTATCTTTCAAAGTAATGCTACTAAATCTTGTTATCAGTTTTGTTTATTTATCAAGCATTACCAATTAAATGATAAACATGATGCGACATGGAATACAGGCTTATGTAAAGATTTTTCGAGAAATCAAGTAATTGTTTTTTCATTCAAAGAAAGAGGGTACAAGTTGTGACAAACTTATAAGATTGTGAAAGATTTTGAAATACAAAAGAGATAAGAGAAGTTTTCATGGTTGATTGGCTTTAGTGCTATGACATGAATTCTTTATTAGAGATTTCTTTCATGCAATTAATTCTTTTGGTGCTGGTTCACTAATAAAAAGATTCCTTAGATTACCTTATGATAGGATGGAGGTCTCAAAGTTAAATAGTTTTCGTTTTTCTAGTGCATGTGCGATGAGATTTGGTGGGGTTGGTCAGCATAGATCAAATGGGTTAAGTTACAACTTGGTGTTTTGATCAGAGTTGTGAATATGAGGTAAAAAGGTTTTATCGCTTAAGCCATCCTCTCAGGTTTTTAACTTAAGCTGGTTTTTTTTTTTTTCTTTTTGTTTTGTTTTTGAAGAATGGTAGGCAAAGGACTCATAAAATGCCCTTTTGGGTTTTCATCCTAAAGTCCTTTCAGGCACAGTATTTCTTAAAGGAATCAGAGTTCATAGGGTTGGGCAGGTTGCTACCATCCATCTTGGTTAAAATTAGGGCTCCTCTAGAGAATACACGTTTCACTATGTATGGCCCTTCCTGATTTGAGGTCCATTTTCCTAAAGCATCTTTATGGGTTGAGAAAATTTGTTTGAGTACAAAGTCATCTTATCGGAATTAATGAGGACAGATATTTTTGTCATGGGCTCTCATCATGCGCTTTTGATACATCTGCCCATGACAGATGGCTTTGTTTCTTTTCTTTTTGAATAGATTAAGCTACTTATATTAATTTTGAACCTATTCAGCCTCTTCAAGTTGCGATTCCATTAAAACTCTAAGTGAAGGAATTTTGACTTTGATAGGTAGGACAACCTCCATGACATAGACCAAGGAAAATAAGGTAGTACTCATAAAAGTTCATATGGCTGTGTGATAAGCATGTAAAGCAAAAGGCAACTTTTCATGCCAATCTTTGTACATCTCAACCATATTTTGAACTATCTTCTTGATATTCTTATTGGCTGCTTCAACTGCCCCATTCATTTTTAGATGGTATGGGATGAAATTTTAATATTGGATCTTGAACTAAAAGTAAACTGTGTGCATCATTTTGTTTTTCAGATTACTCGCATTATCCGTGATGATCTATTTAGGAAAGCCATATCTATAAATGATGTCCCATTTTACAAATTTGCACACGATAGATCTGGTGACGTTGGCATAAAAAGCTGCCTCTACTTACTTAGTGAAATAATCAATTATGATCAAAATGATGTGATGCCCATTAAAAGCCTTAGGGCTAATTGGTCCAATCATGTCCATGCCCCATATAGAGAAAGGCCATAGAGCTGTCATAACATGTAGAGGTGTCAGTGGGACATGGATTTTGTCAGTGTAGATTTGGCATTTATAACACTTTCGAGCATAGTTAACGCAATCTTTTCGAGAGTCAACCAATAATAGCCTGATTGCATGACTTGTTTGGCCATTTAGTGTCCATTGGCATGCATTTTGCAAGTTCCATTGTGAACTTCTTCAAGTATTTTTTCGCTTTGGAGGCATCCATGCATTAGAGTAGCACCTGATCGCAGCCTTTCTTGTACAAAATCCCACCATCTAAAATAAAACTCCTGACTAATTGTCGGATGGTTCTTTTATCAATTTAAGTGGCATTTTTTGGGTATCATTGATCCTCGATATACTAAAGGATATCATGATACCATCGCAAGCTGTCCTTCTCTTTTTCAACATTTTGACATTATGCTGGGGCTGTATATATACTCATTTGAATAGGACCAATGTCTAATTCTCAATTGACTTTGAACATGGATGATAAAGTGGCCAAGGTGTTAGTAATTTAGGTCTCTTCTCGATGTAGATGTTGAAAGTTGATATCATCAAATTCCTTCTTGAGCTCTGATGTTAGAATCTCGTAGTAGATAGTTTAGCATCATGTGTTCACCATTCTCCCTTTAGTTGGTAAATGATAAGGGCTGAATCTCCAAACACTTGCAGTGTTTAAATGCCCTTTTCAATGGCTGCTTAGAGTCCTATGATGCATGTCTTATATTCAGCTACATTGTTGGTGCAGTTAAAGTTCAATTTAGCTATGAAAGGGTAATGTTTTCCCTCAAGCGAAATGAGAATTACCCTAATCCCATGCCCTAGTGCATTTGAAGCTCCATCAAAGTACATTTTCCATAATTACCCACACTTAATAGTGTTCTCTGCCTCAGATATGCATATTAAGTCTTTGTCCAAAAACTCAAAGTCTAAAGGCTGATACTTATCTATGGCTCGGCTTGCCAAAAAGTCTGCTATTAACTACCTTTGATGGCCTTTTGCTTCATATACACGATATCATACTCAGAAAGCATAACTTGCCATCTGGCTAACCTCTTGGACAAGGTGGGGACTTGGCACAAATACTTAATGGGATCAAGCTTGGCAATTAGCCACGTGTGTGGTACAGCATGTATTGCCTTAACCTCCAGGCTGTCCAAGCTAAAGCATAACATAGCTTCTCTACAAAGGAATAATTATTTTCATATTCTGTAAACTTCTTGCTTAGGTAATAGGTTGCCTGTTCTTTCTTTCCTGATTCATCATGTTGTCCTAACATACAACCAATCAACTTATCTAGAATTGATAGATACAAGATTAGCAGTTGACTAGGCACTGATGCACAAGTATTGAAGGATTTGAAAGGTAATGTTTGACCTTATCAAAATTTTTTTGGCATTTTTGATTCTATTCTCCAAGATTTTATTTTTGAACCAGCCAAATGATCGGATTGCACTTGCCAGTCAATCGAGATATGAATCAGCTAAGTAGTTTATCATCCTAAGAAACTCCTTACTTATTTGTGAGTTTGAGGTGGTAGCAGATTTTGAATAGCCTTAACCTTGTTAGATCAACCTTTATTCCTTTTTCACTCACAATGAAACCCAATAGTTTATCGAATACAGCACCGAACGTGCATTTGGCAAGATTTAGCTTGAGTTGGTATTTGCGAAGCCTTTTGAAGAGTTTTCGCAAACTAGCCATATGTTCACTCTCTTTTGGCTACTTGGCGATCATATCATCCACATAGACCTTGATTTCCTTATGCATGAGATCATGGAATAATGTTACCGTCACCCTTTGATAAGTTACCTCAGCATTTTTAAGCCCGAAAGGCATCACTTTGTAATAGAAAGTGCCCCACATGGTCACAAAAGTGGTTTTTTCCATGTCTTTTGTTGCTATTTTGATTTGGTTATAGCCTGAAAACTTATCCATGAAGGAAAATACTATGTTTTTGGTAATGTTGTCTACTTATATGTCAAATGAGGTAAAGGGAAATTATCTTTTGAGCTGGCTCAATTTAGATCCCTATAATCTACACACATCCACACTTTCCCATCCTTCATAGGAACTAGACTATATTGGCTACCCATTTAGGATATTTGGCTACCTCAAGAAATCCTGTTTCAAATTGCTTTTTCACTTCTTCTTTAATTTTCAAAAGTATTTCAAGTGTCACTCTTTTGAGCTTTTGTTGTACGGGCTTACACTTGGGTATGAGGGGAAGTTTATGGACCATAATGTTTGTATCTAATCTAGGCATGTCTTGGTAGGACCAAGCAAGAACATCTCGATATTCTTGAAGAAGGCTTATTAATGTGACCCAAGTTAATCGTCTTATGCAAGTTTTGATTTTGACTTCTTTCTTTGCTTTTTATGTTCTAAGGTTTATGGTTTTGGTGGGTTTTTTATGAGTAATATATATTTTTCTTCCTATTCAACTAGTCTCAGTAAGTCCAGAGGAATAGGGTTTTTTTTAGAATCCTCTTCAGATTCAACCTCACTAGCATAGATCTGTTGCTCAAAATTGATTTGTAAAGTGTCAATATGAACATTCATGTCACCTTCATCAAGGTACCTGAAAATATGGTAAAAGAATAGTATAGGTGGAAAAATATGTAAAGAAAGGTTTGAAGTTGACAAGAACTATGAACACAAAGAATGAAATGCATAAAACTTAGTCATTTTTGTTGATAACACTTAATAAAGGATGCCCATACAAAGGATCCTACAATGTTTTTAGGGGAGAGCATGTAGGTTTAGTTCATAGCATTACTTTGAAACGGACTTAAATAGTCTAGGAATCTCAGTCTCAGTTTAAACACACGAAACAAATCCTGGAAGGCACAGACAAGTCTCTAGACTTATGGTTGACATCTTTGGCTTATCAATCGCCTAGATGGAGAAATCCTTAAATGCCTTGTTGAATATGAGCACAACTTTAGCGGAGCCAATATTTACATGTCTTCCTAGGCGAAAACTTTCCTGAAGTGGTAGGAATATCATTGGCTAATCTTCCATTTCTCATCATGCCAAATGAGCCATCCTCTTCTCATGCTTTTTCTAAGCTTGTTTTCTTTTTTGCTGCATATTGGGCTTGAAACCTAGTCCTCTTTTATCGATCTGGTTCATAACTTTTAATGCTTCAACAATCCCTTGGAGGTGTTTTTTGAATCATTTTCCAACCTAGGCACCTTTGCCGACAATCAACTTTAAACCCATATGAGTACTCTCTGATAGGCGAGGCAAACTATTGGCAACCTTTCCTTGACATGAGTAGCATTGATAAACTTAAGAGATTGGAAAGACAATTCTGGGATATCTTCATTAGGTTCAAGATATTAGGCATCGGTAGAGGTAGTAACAATGACATCTTATTCTCCTTTAATATTGACAACTTTGTTCTTGATGATGAATTTCAACTTTTGGTATAAAGATGATGGTACTACCCCAGCAAAGTGAATCCAAAGCCTTCCTAACAAGTAGTTATACGATGAAGCAATGCCCATCACATGGATGTCAACTTTGTAAGTACATGGGCTGATTTAGAGTGGAATGGTGAAGTTTCCCACAGCGTTCCAGCAAGTTCTGTCAAATGCTTGCATAATCGTACAACTGTTATGGATATGAGATGCATCAATAGAGAGCTTGTTCTAGCATGACATGGGTATTACATTTAAAGTTGACCCCTTATCGATGAGCATCTTGGGCAACGTAGTGCCTTTACCATATCCGGATATGATGAGCATTGTAGTTTCCTCTTTTTCCATGTGAGATTTCATCATCACTTAAAGATATGTAATTATTAGTAGTGATGCTGCTCACTAAGCGTCCAACTAACCCATCAAAATGTCGAGAAAAACATAGGCCTCATTCAAAACTTTGAGAAGGGTATTCCTGTGAGCTTTAGAATTCAACAATAGTGACAACATAGATATCTTAGCAGGTTGCTTATTCAACTGGTCGACGATGTTGTATTCGCTGTGTTTGATGAATTTGAGGAATTCTATAGCTTCTTTTTCATTCACTAGCTCCTTAAAAACTACCAAATCTGAGTTTTTGATTGTAGATAGTATTCTCTTGCTAAGTTTCACTCATTGATGCTACTGGGGCATAACATTTGCCACTCTGAGTTAGGTGACTTTCTCCAAAAAGTTCCACACTCGCTCTTGCAGACTAGATTCCCTGATTATTAAGGTTTTGTTTTTATAGTTCCAAGGAGCCACCTTATCATCGTTATAAGAGAAAAAAGATGGAAGTTCAATGGTCATCCTTAATGTGGGCTAAATAAAGGCAGCTTTAGCTCTCGATCGATTACCGTATAAGATCAATGGCCTTCCAACCCTATAAGGAGGACTGCCTTTTCCTTCTTTTACAGTTTGACAAACAGTGCTGTATCTATAAACTCGGTATGTGGGGTTTGCTTTTCATCATAGAATTCAATACTACCCTCGTTCATCATCCTTTAAACCATAGTGTGAAACTCTTTGCATGTTTAAAGAGTATGGCCGTAAATGGTATAGAAATTACCAAAATCATTAATTTTTTCCTCTATCTTCTTGGCTACATTAAGTAGCTTAGCTTGCATTAGGATTTGCCAAACTGAATTCATTAGCATTCTAACTTCTTTTATGTTTTCTACAATCTCATAGTTTTCTTCAATGACCATTCTTTTTAGGTCTAACTTAACATGAGTTTGAGATGAATTGGCTTTAGTGCCAAATTTTAGTTGCTGCTTAGCCTTCATTTTTTCTTTCCCTTTGTAGATTTTTTTCCACCTGATTCATTTCTCATGGCCTCATCGATTATCCCACAGAGTTTGACTACATTGGGAAGCTTTTTGCTACCTTATCATAATAAGAGGCTTGCAATGTGCTAATGAATCTAATGATCATCTCTTTTTTTGTCAATAAAGGATGAATCTAGGTAGCGTCCTCCATCCATTTCCAAGCATACTACCTAAAACTTTCATTAGCTCTCTTTTTCATGCCTATAAGAGATAGATAACTTGAGATCTAGTCATCCATAGGCCTCTCCTCATCTGTGGCATTAATAGATGGATCAACCAGTTCATCCCACTCCTCATAAAACTCAATCTCAGACCAGTTTATCATCCTTTGGACCATTTCCAAGAATGATAAGCAATATTGCAAATCATGTCCTTGACTGTAATGGCAGTAGGATGTTTTAGTGGCATTTCTCCTTTGATTTTTATCATCTATTACTATTCTAGCTTTGACTAAAGCTTGTCAGACCTTACTCATCGGGGTTTTGACTTCTTCAATGCTTCTTTTGACCTAATAACCTTTCCCATCGATTATCACATTCACTCTTAGTTTGGCATGACTAGGGAGTGGATTGGCTCCAACATTTGGTCTAGGCCCTTATTCGACTTTGATCACTTCTTTTTTCTAATAAACCCTACACCATTCTTTTAAATAAAGTGCAGTTCTCAATGGAGTGGCCTTGCGCTCCAGCGTGGTATTCATAATAAGCATTCTCATCATACCATATAGGGTGCGATGGTGATCTCGGGTTTGTGAATATTAAGGCCACTAGTTTACCTACCAATAAGCGACAGCAAATCTTTTTATAGGATTAGGGGAGTGGTTCAAAGTGCTCCATTTCTCGAGATGCTTATTGATTGTTTAGAGCTCTCGTTTTATTCATGTCACATGGTTATGCACTCCAGGTTGCATTTTGAGCAGGATATAGCGCCAAGCTCATTGCTAGAGCAAACTCGATGGTATGATCTAATTATGTTGCAGGGAGGAAGGATTAAAACCCATATTCAACATGCTCGAGAAGTACATAAGCTATGCTGGATGAAAACTTTGATTAAAGCTGGCATGATTTTCGCTAACTACATTCACCTCTTTCTCTTTATCCTTATTCGCTGTCTTCTTATCTGACCCAAAGGATTCCCCAATGGATATCCTACTGCTTTTGATCTCGTTCTCAATCATTTCACCCGATATAACCATATCGGTAAAATTTTTCATGGCACTTCCTACCAACTTTTCATAATAAAGAGCTTGTAGGGTGCCAACAAACATAACCGTTATTTCTTTTTCAGTTAAAGAGGGATGAACTTGTGCTACCTCTTTTTTTCTATCTTTGGGCATATTGCCCAAAGCTCTTAGAAGATTTCTTCTTCATGTTCATGATTAGACACATGCTTATACTATTCAAGGAATGCGAGTTCCAAATCTGCCCATGTTTGAATTCTTACAGGATCAAGCCTATATACCATCGGAGAGCTGCTCCAATCAGAGTATCTAAGAAGCAGTGGATTAGTAGTTTCTCATTCTCTTCATACCTTGCCATTTTATGGTAGTACATGCGACAATGGGCAATAGGGTCCGTAGTCCTATTGTATTTTTCAAAATCAGGCACTTTAAACTTAAGCAGGATAATGAGACTCAAAACCAACCCTAATGATTTTGCATCTATGATTCCAAATTTGTTACTTTCTTTAACAGCTTGAATACACTTCTCTAGTGACTGATACTTGTTCAAGTCCTCATCATTTTTTAAGGGCCTCTTTACTTTCTTTTACTCCATTTGCTCATCGAGGTCCGTAACAATAGGCCTTGTCAGTGAAGAGCCTATACCTTAAAATCCTTGAATCTAATGAAATGCTATTGCAGGATTGATATAAATGAATGGCTAAGTTGATGGAATTTTTGCTACCAGAGGATGCTAGCCATGCAATTGCTCTTTCTGAGCATTGGTGGCTTTAGTATCACCATTCAAATTGCTTTCAGGATTGGTTGGTTCTTTTCTCACCTCGACTATGCTTGTTTGCCTTTTTTTCGTCAATGCATTAGATAACAGCTTAGTTAGCTCAGCAATCTGAGCTTAGAGTTCCTTATTTTATGAAGTGATTACTCTTGAGATTCTCTATACATGAGTTCAAGTCCTTTAATGCAAGCCTGGTGATCATTTTCCATCGCTTTTCGATGATTGCGAGTGTTGTATCGATGATGAACTGTAGGTTCCATGTTTTTAGAGCACTTTTACTTTAAATTATTACTAGATTAGGCTTTTATGATATGTTCAGGCATATGTTTGATGCAATGAGAGTGAATATGCAATCATAAAGATAAATGAATGAATAAAACTATGAAAGAATTAGGTTAGTCATGCAAATGCAAAAGGGACAGGATTAAGGGGTAGCTCTATTAATAGCATTTTTCATTAAAGCAATAAAATGTCCCAATTATGTATGATTACATTCAAAAATGCCTGACATGGTTACATTTCCTGATTACATGGTCCAAGAAATACAAGTCTTGGTTATGGGCTCTAGTGGGTAAGATATCACGTGTTAGGGGTCAAACTTCATCCATCATGTTCTCGACCTCGAACTGAGCTACCTAAATTTGCTTTTTGAGATGGCGATAATGGTCTTGATAGTTTTGGCCTACATGATCAACCACTTAATCCATTCTTACTCTGTTGTTCGAAGGCTCTCACCAGTGTATTAACTTGGTCTTGGCGAGCTTGAAGAGAATGCTCTAAATCTTGAATTTGAAGTGTCAGAGCTCTATTTTCAATCTGGTTTGCTCTCAAATCTCAAACTTGAGCTTCTAACTGTTCATTCTTTCTTCTATAAGTTGATGCAAAAGCATGGGTTCTAATAAGTTTTTCCCTATTAAACCTAGCTATTTCTTTTTATTGATATAGTTCCTTCTCAAGAGTAGTAATTTATGTCCTCAACTCAACTAATGACTTTCCCAGTCTTCAGGACTTGCTTGCTTTTTTAAGGGCCACATAGTCTTTCTTCAAACTCTTGAGATCTTTTTGAGGCCATTTTTCTCATTGACCACCCTATTCACTTCACCATCACGACGGTAGAGATTTATTTTCAATTGATTATTTTCTTTTTTTAATTAAGTAATCTCCTTAGAAAAGGTTGTCTTTTCCTATTTGAACTCTTATGTGAGCAATTCAATCTTGAAGGGAAATTCATCAACTGGTATTTGTGATGTCCTAATATGAGATAGAGGACATTATCATTAATGTGATAGATCCTCCATTCACCATATCCTTGGGCCATACTATTCCCTTTTTAATATCTTTCCATGCAGCAAGTTTGTTTCCATGCAAGAAAGGCTAGTAAGACTTTTGACCTGTAAGTAGGCTCACCATAGTCGAAATCCCATAACTCTAGGTCTTGGACGAAGAGGATGAATTGATGACACTAGAATTGTTGAAAGACTAAAAGGGGTGCATAGCTATTGCTTCCTCATAATCTTAAGAGCAACACACATCTATAATCTCTATGCTGGTATATGACCGTTTGTGGGGAAAACCAAACAGCCTTCCATGTTACCTTCTCCCTCTTGAGGTTCTAAAATTTCTGGACCATTGCATTTTAGATTTGTCTTGAGGCCATTCCTTATCAAATACCTTAGAGATAGGGCCAAAGTTGGGTAAGAAGTAATATGATGTCCTACTTTCTTTGCAACCAAAGTAACTGATGAGCCAAATGTGAAAGAATGGTGCAGATTCAATGAAGCAACCCGTACCCATTTTCTTATAAAAATTAAGAGCTCGAATAGTTTTGACAATGATGGCAGATACGGGATTGATATTGAAGCGTAAATGAGAAAAGGCATCTACAACCGTGACTTCAACATAACCTAATGTCTTTAGAAATATAACCAGACCATAATTGCCAAAGCGTAGATATCTTGGATTTTTTGGATGTCAATGGTACTCAGCATTGCCTCCTTCAAACTGGACCATGAGATGCATTCACTGT
Organism: Adansonia madagascariensis; assembly: GCA_038381835.1. Taxonomy (NCBI): domain Eukaryota; kingdom Viridiplantae; phylum Streptophyta; class Magnoliopsida; order Malvales; family Malvaceae; genus Adansonia; species Adansonia madagascariensis. The sequence goes on along the minus strand of JBBYHL010477055.1, from coordinate 54,722 downwards.
TCCCCTTTGTCTTGATTTGACTCTTAATCTAATTCTCTATTGCCCAAGGGATTTAAGCTAATCGTTTCTTAGAAGTTAGAGGATTCAAGGCCTTGTAGTATATTTTATCAACTTTTGCTCTCTCAATATTGAGTAATGCAATGTAACATCAACTATAGGGACCAAATTTTCATGATTGAAAGTGAAACACCGATATGCTAGATTCCAAACTAAAATATTGCTCGTAGCAAACCAACATTTAAACAAACTTGGAGCAAAAGAGCAATATCTTCATATCTCTTAGTGAATAATTCCTTTTTAGTATTGTCCCAATTGGTCTATATAATCCTCAGATCTTGGCAATCATTTTAATGGTACCCTATCTTGATCTTTCCATGCACTATTGAGACATGCCCAAGTTTAAGGATATCTCCATCTTTATGCTGTCGGTGTTCTAACCATGCTTAGACATTCTTAAAAGGCTTTAACTCCAAAGTGGACTGTTGTTCCATTACAAACACCCCTTGATAAACACTGAACCATTGACCAATTGTCCCATGGTGATGGTGATTATGATGAAATGATGCATGGTGTAAAAGAAAAGCAAAAATGGGAATGAGTTAGTAACTGATACAAAATAATAGGAAAAAAAATAAAGAAATAAAGGAATAACAACAAAAATATATCACAAAATGTGCCCCAAGAATAGCAGGTATGAAGCATTTAGGCAGGCATGATGATCATGAATATTGAGGTATTAAATGACCAGCATATCGGCATGTCTGCATTAAAATTACTTTTTCACGAAGTAACATGATACCTCGCGAGGACTAAGACTGACCATTTCAATGGTGACTTTTGTTCATCACCATCTATATTAAGTACATGCTAAGCCATTGTTCGAGTAGCATGACAGCTTATTTTGGTCAGATATAACTATTTTAAGATAGAATTGCAAGCAATGGCATTCGCTTGTCCTTACCCATTTATTAAAGAGGATTAACCATCGAACATAATGGCATATCCTTAAGGAATGATCATGATAATAAAAATAACAAACATGGGTGACAATGTTCACCCATCATTACCCGCATAACCATGGTATATAGGAGTAAAGGTAAGAAATGTTTCCCTGAGTGATCCTACTCATCGAATTATTCTAGCAATATCTAATATGGTTTAACATGGTTTAATTCGTAAGGTTCACTATATGGGTTTTATTACACCTATTTTGATATTCGAATCACTCCTCTGTCCGGTAAAAATGGTAAGGCACCCTGATCCTAGGCCCATCATGGATTTGGCAAAATAGGTTCGATCCCGTGGATGTATTTCCCTATGCAAATGTAGAGGGGTATTCACGAGAGACATAGGTGATTTACATCCTAAAAGGTCTTGCCATGCCTATGTGGAGGGTTGCTCATGAAGGCGGATGGCTCACTTCCTCTTACTAAATGACGATATTAACTGTATCATGGTGCTTGATAGGAATCTAGTGCCTATGCAAGTGCACGATGTGTGTTGGGAAATACTTAAACCTTTTTGTTTTATTCCCATATTGCCATATTTATTGACATCAATATTTATTCAAGAACAAATAATCCTTAATAGTCACAGGATAAAAATATAAATAATAGAGATTAGTAGGCAAAAATAAAAGAAAATTATATCTAAATAATTATAAAGATTGAAAAACCAAGCACTGAGTGAACAATAGCTAGTTATAGGCCTAACTCCCTAGCTGGTCCCCAGTGGAGTCGCCAACCTATCACCATGTGCCTGCCTTTAAAACTTCGAACGAATTGAAGGGCATGGCATGTTCAACTTAAAATAAATGATGGTTGGTTGTGGTTGAGCCTTTGAGTTATCCCATGATCGGGATTTGGATTAGGCATAATAATGTGAAGGAGAAAGAGACCACCTCGTAAATTGCTCATCCAATCGAGTCTCGGGTGGCCACCATGAAGTGGTCATAAACTTGGTGTCACCACTGATCATTTTAGGCTAGGTAGGATCAAATGCCTAGTGAATATATTTTGAGTTATGAAACTTGAAACATCAATTTCAAAGTCTGCAAAGTCCAGAAATTCATTGGTTTAGGAGTTGGTTACATATAAGGAAGGATTAGCATCCCCATGGCACCTAAAATCGGTACCTACTAACTATGTCTCACCTCAGTCTTGGTTAAATCTGTTCCATTTAGTCTTTATTTAGGTATAATTCCCTTTAATGCATGAAGTTTTGTAAATTTAGATTCGTTTTTTTAGGAAAATTAGATCACCTATACGCCTTAGAGATGTAAGGAACATTAGGATTTTTGTGAAAACAATGTCCAGATTGGATTTAAAAATTTGGATGTTCCGTATTAAACACTGGAGAGATACCAACACAGAATATTGCCTTGTAAGGTTTATTCAAAAATGAATTTAAACATGAATGCACGACAATCACTACTAGAAAAATGTGTTGTAAGATAGAGAAAGAGAAATATATAATATCATAAACAAGCAATTAGAAACAAAGAACATAAAAAAAGGAAGATCAAAATGTATCTCACAATTGCCTTTGATTATTGAAGAATAACTAGGATGACAATTTTAGAGACCGGTCTAGATTTAGTGGTGAATTGAAGGTCAAAGATGATTTTTATCAAAGCAGTCTTAGACATCTAGAAGAAAAAAATTTTGAGTTTTTTTTAGGTAAAGTGGTGTTGGAGTATCACCAAAGATAGAGTTAGGAAAATATTTAGGAATAAACAAAAAATTTGAATATTTGATTAAGAGCAGGGTTGGAGTATCCCTTTGGAGTAGTGGAGTTGGAGTATTCCTACTAGTGAAAATTTTAATATGGAGGGAAAAAAGATATCCAATACAAAATCGTTTTTGTATTTTAGCATTAATCTGAGTCTAAAGGGCTTATGTTGTGAGGGGGAACAAATCGAGTGCATTTCAAGACATTCAAATTTTTCGATAAAAAAAGATTTAAAAATTAAGTTAAAAAATAAAGGACAACATCATGTCATCTCTTTTCCCAAATTTATTTTAGGTGCATCCGAAGGCTTCAGGGGGTAGATGAGGGGCCATTAGAAAATTGATAAGGTTTAACATAAAAATATTTCAAAAATCCAAGAAAATTACTTTCTAGATGAAATTAATTTTTGAAGTGAGGACTATCTCAACATTGGCAGCATGTATAAGTAAAAAGGCATAATGGATTTTGAAAAATCATTCTAGGCTTATCCAGAATTGTTAGATTGTGAATAATATCTTTTAGAAAAGGCAATTTTGTGAACTTTTTATGAAAAATATTTAAAAATTTCATAAAAATCATTTAATAGGCGAAAATGGCTTAAACAAAATATTGTAAGCTGGTTCTAAGGGTTCCGGACATTGAAGGTTCAAAAAATCATAACTCCCTTATCCAGGATGATCTGAAGGTAGACCCAACCATTGGAAAGTAATTTGATAAGCTTTATGAGAAAAATATCATAAAAATAAAAAAAAAATATTTATAATTCAAAAATAACTTTTAAAATTTGAACTATCATGCTACTAGGATAAAAACAAGGGATTATTTAGTTTTCTGGGTTCCTTAGGTCGAAGTCAAATTATGGACGTTTGAACGTCCATATCATAGGGAAAAAAGTGACATGGGCATCAATAGTTTATTCCATAATCTTGGGGTAGTTTGGGATGATGAAACAACTTGTTGACCATGCGATGAAAGTGTTGAGCTCGAGAATAAGGCTTAGTGTTTCTTGACTAAAAAAAATGGTTATTTTGCTTGAAAAAAATAGCATCTTTAAACTTGTGTCACCATGAATCCAAAGCTAAAATATTTGTTTTGTCCCCAAGATTCGAATACCAATTTCATGAAAACATTAAATCCATGCTATTTTTCATCTATCGAATGTAGTATGAACTTAACTTAAATTTTTTTTTGAAAATCGGGTTCTTTAGGAAATAAGTAAGCAGTTTAAGGGAGATGTCATAAATAAAATACAGTGCATACAATGATAAACATGGATTAAACATTCAAATATACAAGGATGACATTTTGGCATGAAAGTGGGTGACAAAAATGCAAGAAGATGACAAATAGGGTGCATGGAGATGATATGAACATGTTTAAACAAAGGAATAGATGCTGGAGTTGTCAAGATAGCATTTTTATTTCATGAAACTCTACAAAACATAAGAAAATGTATGAATACACATAAGACATGTTAAGGTGACCATTTAAGTATGAGATGGATATGTGAATATGGAAGGAACATGGCAAGTAATGCATAAACAGAGGCTGTGTAATGATAAAAATGAAGTATGGCAAGTTTATATATTCAAACAACATCAAGGTCTCAAGAAGGTCACCAAGATCCTAAGACTACCACAACCAAGGCAACAATAATGCATAAGAGTCTTATGAGAGTCATGGCAGCATGAAGGGCTTACTAAAATGAAGTGGATGTTAAAAATAGAAAATGTATAGAATAACGTAGAAAATATACCAATAAAAGCTTGAACTTTCCCTCTTTCTTAAAGCAGTGACTTTAAGTTCAGTTCTTCCCCTCTTTTTGCTATTATTTAGGAAGAAAGGATGAAAAGAAGAATCTTTCTAGTAATATGGTTGCTGGTGGGGTGTTTTAAGGGTGAAAGTGTGTGAAAGGTTGAGTTTTTAAAGGTTTTGTGGTGGTCATTTTCAGGAGCTACGAATAGGAGAAGGTTGAAGGTGAAAGGCAATGAAATAGTGTCTTTTCGATGAGTTTTATGGCTAAAGATTGTTAAAGAATTCTTATGAATGGATAGAGCCTTTTTTAGATTGTTGGAGCTTTTTAAAAAATGGCTGGAGGTTTTTTTTTTTTGAGATAGCTAGAAGTCCCCATTAAATTCACTACTCGACCAATGCCTTTAGTAGACAAAGCAAGGGCATTTTTTATCTTGCTCCCCTGCACCAAAGGGGCATCTCTAGCTACTATGCTCAGCTGATTTTCTTGCTATTGGCTTTGCCATGCTAAGTAGGGAGGCAAAAAGGCTGTGATAGCCTATAGCTAGAGATATGCCCGCCATGCCTTCTTATAGCCATATATTTTATGAAAATGACCATTGTCATTGGCTATTTAGGCTTTCAAAAATGGTTTAAATTTGATCATAAGCCCATAGTCAAGATTTCAAATGTTTTATGATGGCTTCTTGGTGTAAAAAACATGTTTGAATCAGATTTTTTAAGGCTAAAAAATGGTTTAAACTGGGCAAACATGCCTTGATGTATTGATATAGAAGATTCTTTTTATACATAAGTATCAATACAATGAGTAGTGTACCGATACTAAGGGCCAAAAATGTTTCAAGACTTAGAAGTCTGTAACGATACTCCATGGATTTGTATTGATACTTATGCTTGTGTATCTATACATTTTGCAAAAAATCATAACTCTAGCTACTACCAAGGTCTGTATCAATGCAAATAGGTTGGGTATCGATATCACACCTTAAGTATCAATACCAAACCCTCTTGTGTCCATACTAAATGTGAAAATTCAAGTTTTGGTGTTGTAAAAGCCCTGTACCAATACTTATGCACCTATACAACTTGTTAGTACCTGTGGCTTCCGAAGTTACCTCAACTTAGTCACAAATAATGGGAAATTGATCTATGTATTCATTTGAATAACCCTGGTGATACCATGAAAAATGGCCTTTAATGCCTCATTTTTATTTTTTCCTTTAGTATGACCCATAAGCATTTAAGACCTTTCGAAAAAAAAAATTTTGCCTAGCATCATGTCGTCTAATAGTGCCTGATGACATTGCACCTAGCAGTTGTCCCTTAATTCTATTTTAATTTTTGATTTTTTTCATCCTTCAATTAAGTTCGGCAGTGCCAAAAGTGGGTCGAACAAAATAAGGTGTCTACACTAGTTTTGAATGTTCGATTCTAAGTTTTTAGGGCCCTTACACTTTAAAATGATACCGGATTAGACTTATTATGATATAATAAGTATGATTTATGCATGAATGAAGATGAAATCATATGCATATGATAATGTTATATAAATGGAAAGAACATGATTAAGCAAATTAAATCATGTTTGCAAATGCAAAAGATAGTTGGATTTTGGCAACAACTCCAGAATAAGTATATTCCATTTGAACAAAGCATTAATTATAGCCCATCAAGTTTGAAAGTAATCAAATCTGAAAATATCACACGTGATTACATTGTTTGATTGTAAGCTGAAGATAGTTCAACAATTGTTGTCCATTATCTCCTATGGGAATGAAGTCTCACTTCATAGTTCTGGCTAATTCGAATACGGCTTCTGTACTGGTTTGAGCCATACGAATCTACTCAATAGGGTTTTAGAGATGTTCCCTATACTTCGATCAAGATTGGTCGACCAAGATCCAATTATGAAGCAATTCTTCCAAAGATCTTGATAATCTTTCAATTTGATTTTGCTAGACCTAAAGGGTATGCTCTAATTTGTAAACTTTGTAGTCAAAGCTTTATTCTCAGCCCTTCCCTCCTGAAGAGGTTGTACTCGAGCTGCCAGGCAATTATTTATTTTCTAATAAACCAATGCAATTACATGTCTTTGTGAGTTCTCTTGCAATGGTCTCCATGTGATCCTTAAAGCCTCTAAGTCATTGGCAAGAAAGACAAGCTCGTTTTCCATTCGACTAGGGATTTACCAATCCCTCGACATTTCTTTGCCTTTTGAAGTGCCATGTGGTTTTAGGTCCTGAAGATCTTCGTTGATGGCATTTTTCATCTTGACAAGGTCATGTATTCGCCTCTCTTGGACTTGACATTCATGCTCCTATTGGCTCTTTTTTTTTGAAACTAACGAATTTCTTTAGCAAAAGCAGCTTTGTCTTTTGCAAACTCATGCTTCAGGATCTCAAACTCGAATGGAGGGTTATCTGTTAAAACATAGAGGATTCCATTAGTAAGTAACGTATATATCATTAACTTACCTAGCGATCTAATCTTCATAAGTCAAAGTCATTGTTTTCTCTTTTTTCAATATGATATGACAAGTCTTTGGCCATGCATCAAAGATTTTTTGTACATAGCTTATGTAACCATTCCCTTTATATTCAAAATCTAGCATGTAAAGCTCATAAGTGATGGGGACCAACTATCGACAATCAAATTACCATAAAGCCATGAGCATGGCATAACCATTGCTTCCCCATAATCCATTAAGAGGAACCCAATGAAATGGTTTACATTTGCACATAAGTAGTCCAGAATGATCCATGGAACTATCTAAGTCATTTTATTGACATTCAAATTTTGAAACTTAGCAATCCATTAATCTTTGGAGGTATCTTGTGGCCATTTCTTTTTCAAAAACTTAGTGAGAGGACTAAAATTTGGCATGTACAACTGTCGCAGTCTTTTACCCTAAAAATGACTGAGAAGCCATACATACAACATTGATTAGCATCTATTAAAGCACACTTTGCCTTTTTTCCACTTAAATTTAAAGATCGAATAGTCTGTGCTAAAATGACAATAGTGGGGTTGACATCGCAACTTAGCTTCATGCAAATATCCACCATGGTAACCTCTATGTGCCCTAAAGCCCTCAAAAAGTGATCAAACCATAGACTACTAATGAAAGCATCTTGAATCTTTTTTTATCTGATTAAGTATTCATGTTAGGTTTTATACTATCCCATGGTTACATGCACTATTCCCTAGTTTAACTAAATGTAAGTCCACCTAATGATCTTCGACTTTGAGCATATTAGCCAACTTCTTCTTGAAGGGTATAGGTTTTGCTGACTTAGAATGAATTTTGTCGAATTAGGCCCCTCTGATGTTAAGCATGGCTACATACTCTTCTACAATAGGGAGTAGATCTTGCCCATTGAAAGTGAAACACATATATGTAGGACTAGTGTTGCAGCTCATAGTAATCTAAAGTCGACTTTAACTTGGATCAGTAAAGTAAATTCCCACAATCTTCTATGAATATTGCCTTATCAGTCTTATCCCAACCATTCCACACATCTCTTAACTCCTGAAGATTGAATTACCTAAACACCATTTCAGCTTATTCAGGAATCTCTAGGATATATCTAGGCCCAATAATATCCCTTCTTTCTTTATTTCCTTTTTGACTTGGTTTTAATAGTTTCAAAATCCTCAAAACCTTCAGATAGTGGTTCTGCCATGGTAAATACTTGTATATGGACACTCCCCTTGAAACCAACTATCCCAAAATGATATGACATGATGCATGTAGCAAAGGCAACAACAAGAGAAACACTAAGTTAGTAATGTATTAAGGATAAGAAATAAGTCACAAAATAAAAATGCCCAATGGCATCATAATGCCTCGGGGTAAGCATGGAAAAAACTTGGGTATAGTTGTTTTGCCCATCAAACCTAGACTTATGTAGATAGTATACCAGTCGAGATAGAAGTGCCCATTGGAATGAAGATTAATGCTTGAGACATTAATGGTTCGTTCATCACCATATAGTTATAAGCTAATGTTAAGCCATCCATCAAACAATATGACAGTTTGTTTCAAAGTTTGCTTATAGCAAGATGGCTTGTTGCCTTTAAGGATATTATGAAGGACATAAACACTTGGTCAATATTTTCTAATGATTGATATGCTTTAAGTCATTGGTTAGACATCATAACAACTTACCTAGATGGGTTACGTTCTTTGGGAGATGATACCGGCCTCGAGCAAGATACCAAGTGATAGCATTCAAATGTTATCTCTTGTGGAAAAGGTAAAAAGGCATTAGTCATTGGTCAAACAACATGGCATACCCTGATGGCATTATTACCATAGATGACATAATTTAAGGCAGGAGCGAAAGCATTGGTGATGATATTCCTTCATCATTATTTATGCAATAAAGAAATGATAAATAGGAGTAATAGGATAAAAAGTATTACCTTGAGTGGCTTATTCTTCATGTTGATCTAGCCACATTTCAACATGGCTTGTCATGGTTTTGGCTTATGTGGCTGACTATATGGGGTTAAGTTGACCCTAGAAGTTTTCCAAATTACTCCTTCATCTGGTAAAGACAGGCAAGGCACCTTGATCCTAGGCCCATCACGGGCTTGGTAGAATAAGTTTAATTTGGGTAGATGTATGTTGCTATGCCTGTATGGGTAGAAAGAATACCATGGGAGCATAGTTATTTTACATCGAAAAAGATATTGCTAGACCATGGGTAAAAAAGAGATACCATAGATGAGAATTAGCTCACTTCCATCTAATACAAGTGTTATTCTCTCTCCAAAGAACACACAACTGAGAGTCTAATGCCAATGTGAGTGCATGGTTGCATTAGGGAAATAACCAAACTTTTTATTTGCTCCTTATTACCATTTAAAAAACTATCATACTTATTTTTGAAGTAGGAAGGAACCCTAGCGATCATAAAAAAAAAACATAGAGATTAATAGCAAATAAATGTTACATACAAAGAAGATGAAAAAAAGGGATTAGAAATAAATACTGACTAAAATCAAAGGAAATTGAGAATCTAATAAAATTTAGCTAGTTGCAGGCTTGACTTTCTAAATAAATTTCCTAGCAAAGTTGCCAAAATATTGCGATGTGCCCCTCGTGTGATGTGCTACATCTTAAAAATGAAAGAGAGATGGTAAAGGCAAAGGGCTCACCTTTAGATCATCCCTTGATTGGGATTTGGATTAGGCATGATAAAGTGAAAGTCGAATGGACTATTGGATGAATCGCTCATCCAACTAGTCTTGGATGACCTTTATGAAATAACCATAGCTTGGAGTTGCCATCGATCATTTTGGGCTAGATATGGTTGGATACCTACTAAAAATAGTATTTCCAAGCTATGAAACTTGAAACGCTGATTTTACGAACTAGGTATGGTCGGGAGTTGGTTACGCATTGGAAAAGATTAGCACCCTTATGACGCCCAAAAGTGGTGCCATCTAGCCATAAATTATCAAAGTCTCAGGTTTTCATGTGAACATTATTTATATGTAATCCTCTTCTTATAAATGTAAATTTTTAAATATTAAATCTAAGTTTTCATGATAAAAGTTTAATTAATATCTCTCCATGCAACCTAAGAGGGAGGAAAAATGTAGAGGATTCAGTAAAATGAGTTTTGGATTGATTTAGAAGAAGATAGTTTATGTCAAGCACTAGAAGGATACTAACTCAGAACATTGCCTTTGGTTTAATGAAATTTGACTTTTTGAAAGCATAAATGCAAATCGTCATCAAGAAGTGAAACAAGTTATTAAGACATAAAGAAATATAATAAAAGTTGCATTATAAATGAATACATGAAGAAATAAAAAAATGAGGGATAGTTGGTATGTATCTTGTAATTGACCTTGGTTATTGAAGAATAACCAAATTGATAATTTTGAGATGTGTTTGGATTTAAGGATCATCTTAGGCATGAAATTTTTGATAAAAGGTCTAGGGAAGCTCGAAGAAAAGAAAACTTAGATTTTGGATGTCTTTTAAAAAAACGAGATTGGAGTATCCCTTCAAAGAAAATAGGGTTAAAGAATCTCCTTAAAATGCGAGGTTACAATATATCTTTAGAAAAATATAGTTAGAGTATCTCCTCAAAAAGAGAGATTTTGAGTGATTTTGAAAATCAAAATTTTTGATATATTTTTTTCAAAGAAACAAGATTTTAGAATGGAAAATGAATTTTTTTAAATAAGAAAGGGAAATTAATTTTAAAAACAATTTTGGGTTTTGATCTAAATGTAAAAGGACCTACGTCCTGACTCATGACACCATGGGGGAAACTATTGAATATATTTCGAGTCATTGTGAATGAATAAAAAGGATGGTTGGTGAAAATCTAAGAAAATTTTCTCAAGTTTAGCAAAAGTAGGGGACAACATTGCACTATCCACTGTTTCAAATTTATTTTGGTTTAGTCTGATGGTTTCTAGTGGAAAATGGGTTGCCATTGGAGAAGTAACTTAAAAAGAATAAATGTAAAAATATTCCAAAAATCTTAGAAAACTATCGCCTAGACTGCATTAAATTTTAAATTTGGGTATGAGTCAGTGCTGATGCCCAATGTTGGAGAAAGGGGCTATGAATTTTGAAAAATTTCCCAAGACTCAATTAGGATCACTAAATCACAAACAACACTTTTTAGGAAGGGGAATTTAATGAATTTTTAATGAAAAATTCAAAAAGTCCAAAAAATTCATCTAACAAGTCAAAATTGCCCAAACAAAATATGACTCATTGATTCTAAGGGTTTTAGACAATAAAGGTTAGAAAAATCATAACTTCCACATTCAGAATTATCTAGGGTAAATAAAGAATTGTTGTAAAGGTAATTCAAAGCCCTTTCAAGGAAAAATCCTAGAAAATTCCAAAAAAATCATTACGAAAATAAGGATTTTTTTAGGTTAAGGCTTTTATGGTCATGTGTCAAGGTGTCAGACATGCGAATGTCCAATCGTTGATGTCCATGGCAATTATGTAATGGACCAATCCAACTCCCATAGAGTAGGCTACCAAACCATCCACTATCCATGCTAATAGTCATGATAGACTCGAAACAAGGCTTAAATTAAATACTTGAAAACATTATTGATTTTGGATTAAAAACAAAATTTCTTTGGCCTAATGAGGCCACGATTCTAAACATTTGTGGTTGATATATCCTACAGATTGAAGAACAAAAATATTGAATACATTAAATCCATGCTAATCCTTATTGGTTGAGGTTAGTATAGGGTTTTCATTGAAAATAGATTTTTACAAGCATCATAAAGGCATTTTGACAAACGTATACTAAACTAAACTTAAGTGAAGATATCAAACATGAGCAACCACTTAAAACAGTAAACTATCCATGCACATTAACATGGAAATATAGTGAAAATTCATCCCCAAGTATGTTCAAGATCAAAATATGCTAGGCTACGCATTCACACATGAAATGATCATGTTGAGATGAATAAAAACATGGCAAGAATGCATGAGCAGGGGCTATTTTAATGTTAACAAGAAATGTGGCATTATAGTTCATTAAAACACCATTGAAGCACCATAATCAAAATCCTATGGCCACCACAATAATTCATGGAAGCCTTAATAAGGTCATGGAAACATAGAGGTTCACTAAAATGATGATGATGAAGAAAAATAGAAAATGAAAGGAAGAAAAGATAGAAAATATACCCCAATGGATGCTTAAACTCCTAGCTATATCCTTAAACAAGAATCTAATAACTTCTAGCTTATTTTTTTCCTTTTATTTGCTATAGATTATAAAGAAAAGAATAAAAAGAAAGAGCTTTTGGTTATGGTGGATAGGAACAATAGTTTTAGGGTAGAGATAAGGGAAATAAGAGGTTTTGAAAGGATTTTGGGAAAGATGAAAAATGAGCTATGGGAATGAAATTTTTGGGCATATAGGACTTTTGGCTTGTGAAATATGATGACTCAGTGTACCAGTATGATACCTTTCAATATTTGATTAGTTAATCTAGATACTTATAGGCAAAGAAAACCATGCATTAGTTGATCAAATGAGTATTCGTAACTTTATCATTCATTAAATTAGATTTTCTCATGAAATACCCTCATGTGAAGCTTAATGGTCTTTTCCAAAATATCTCAATCCAATGTTTAAAGCCTAAAGTAAAATCCACATGATTTGTATGAAGTTACACCTAATTTTTGGTGATTTTGGAGGCTAATATCATAGTTAAAATTGATTTTTTCATGTTACGGTGAAAAGTGTGAAAATGTCATGAAACAACTAGATTTTGCCTTGTGGTATCAATATAAGAAGCTTTGTATCGATACCATAGGGCTCTAGGAATCAATACCATGGGTTTTGTATCGATATTTCCTATAATTTGGGCTCTTCATATCGACACAATGAACATTGTATCAATACTAGGCTTAATATTTTTTTAGGTATAATACTTTATGCCTTGTATCAATACAACTCAGCACAAAATTACTTTTTTTTGCAACGAAACAATTTTGTATTAATACCAAGACCTTTGGTATAGATACCTCTCAAGTATCAATACTTTGCTTGTTGGTACTGATACAAATAGTAAAATTTTGGCATTTGAATGATGTGGAGCCTTGTATCGACACTTTACAATTATGTATCAAGACATACATACAAAAATGTGGATTTTTCTTACCTTTGACTTTTTGAACTCTTTATCTTAGGCGAAAATATGGGAAATTGACTTGGGCTTCTTTGAATGACCTTAAGGGTGCCTCGAATGATGACTTCTAATACCTCAAATGTTTGCTCGAGCAAAATAGGGTGTCTAGAATCGTTGTTTACGAAACCCGATCCATGTGCTATTCAATTCATGGAGGGATGATCCTAAATAGAATATGCCTAAGTATGTTTTCCACATAGGAGCTTTAATCTAGTATACCTACAATGGTCAACCACCTATCGAAAGGTATGGCTAAGGCAAAACTATGCTAGGTGTTACGATGCTTTCACATACATATCAATAATAGAGGCCATAGGTTTTGTTTGAGACCTTCTCCCACTTAATATTTTACAATCATATAAGGTTTTTCATTATGTATGATCAATATAAGTCTAACCGGCTTTCATCTATTCTATATTACATCTTATCAAACATATACATAATCCATTAACAAAACATATAGACGAAAATAATTTAACCAGCAAAACCATGATCTGACCCTAGAAATTAGAATAAAAAATTAAGATTACAAAATATTTCATCCAAAGCATACTTTGCATCTTAAAATTTTGCTGCGTTATCATGCATCCATCTTTGTCCATGTAATATGTTTGTTAATATCCATAAAGTATTTGAAAACACCTTTTTAAATTTTGATAAAATCTGAACCTCCCCACAGCCTTAAAACATCTATCTTTTATAGTCTCGAATCCTTTGCTCATGAGAATTTATAGCAAATAATGTCTAGAATATCCGTTAGGGTTTAAACCCTAACTTTTTCATGGCTCAAGTAGGCCCATGCATCGCATTGTGCGAGTGTGCCAAGCTTGCATAGCTAGGGTATCATGCCTTGTGTATTGCACAATGCCAAGTGCACGCCCACTTGAAGGTGCTGTTGGGCACTGTGCTTAAGCTGTTGGGCTATGGCCAAGGCTACACCTACCTTAGTCAGCACTGCTGCTAGGGTTCGACCTCAACAGTAGCGGATGCCATGCAAGCCTAAATCCTTGTACCTAAGGATGTGTGTGCACTAGTGGCTCAACTGCTAAGGTTCGAACCTTAATGCCTCAGGTTATGGTTCAAGGGTTTCCTAGTAGGCATATGCATAGCTACTAAGTTTGAACACCATCAAGCTGTTGGTTCCGGTTAGCTTCCTAACTTCAGAAAAACAAACAAATTAATTAAAAAAATTTACAATCTTCGGATCTCCATCTCCCATATAAAATTACATAAAAATGAAGAAAATAAAAGCAAACTTATACGGTAATGATAAACAAGACCACATCTAATTACAAAACTGAAAAACTGAAAACATCAATTCTAAAATCTAAGGGATCATGATCGACAAAATTATTAAACTAATCAGATGTGCGGTAGAATTTTTTAAATTTTTTAATTTGATCATATTAAATTGTGTTTTTATATCAATAAAACCATCTTAATCAATTACCTAAGTTATAGATCTGAACATGCCATCCAAGAATTCCTAGATCTATGAGAAAGCTTAAACCAACTAGCCCTTTCCACTATTCTCTAATTCTTGGACTGTAAAATGTATAGGCATTCTTTGTCTCGATCAACTCCGAATTCATATAGCTTAATTTTTCTTAATGACCACTTTATGCCATCAGGTGTAAAATCATTAGATATTATGATTAGAAACCTCTAGGTGTGGTGCCAAAGTCTAAAGAAAAACCCTAAGCATAGGCTTCTTATTTATATCAGATAACAAGAAAGTTTTTAGTTTGAATTAAAATAATTATCTTTTTTAATTCCATAAAAAACCAATATGTGGTGCCAACCCTAGTATGGGTGCCCACTATAATTTGGCCCAAACACTAATGTCAATAGACAATATTTTGGCCTAAATACATTTCATGGAATTTAACTCGTTTAATCTAAATACTAGTTAATTCTGATAAAACTGTTAATTTTATTTAGCCTAATAATTTTCCAATAATTCTACTTCGAAATAAAATCACGAATATTTTATTCAAATAGAATAATTACGTACTAATTATCAAAATAAAATTAACTATAATAAAATAATTATTTTAATCATAAATTAAAATAAATAAATAAATAAAATATATTTTTTAATTTATTTAGAATATTATTCATAATTAATTTATAAACAAATATTTAAACAAGACTTAATAGATATTAAATTAATTATATAAATAATTAATTTTCCATATTTGTTTAATTTAAATTAATTCTTATATTTAGCCAAAGATAAATATAATTAATTTAAATTACTAATTCTTGTCTAAATAAAAATTTAATGAAATTAAATATATATATATTCTAAATAAATAATACCAAAAAATCATTTTTATTTATTTACTAAAGAAATTTTCCATACTCCTGAAGTGAATGAATTTGGCATCCTATTTCACCAAATTGAGAATCTTTCGTCTCTAGATATTCCAATCAATAGCCAATCGTTAAGGAATTATATTGAGCTAGTGGAGCGACCAATTGGATATATATAATTGGGCTCCAATAATCTATGGATTAATTATTCTATCCTGAATAATTAATCATATAATTATTAATCTCAGAGCTATACCAATAAAGACCTGAGACTGCACTCCCAATTATATACCGTATTAAGTAAGTTTTATAAATAGCCTTCTAGTCCAATGACCTTGTCATTTGTGTAGTACCCTTATATGATATATGTGATCAACTTAAGGTTACAAGTCCATTTTACCTACTTGATCTCCTTATCTTAAAGTTCCATTATACTTTCCATGTGAAAATAATTGTCCACCTCATGTGAACAATTTATCATTTCAGAAACAAATAACCCAGGCCTTGTCCATTTTCACTGTATCGTATAATACCTTTTAAGAGGATAACCTTAATTTTTTTATGGAGCTATGATTCAATATCTCTCATCAAGTATAAGCCATATGTCTAATGAACTAGTCTAGTAGCTTACTACTTCAAGATGCTTTAGCCTGTGGAATATCAAAGTATATAAGTTATACAAATCAGTCAATTACTTACTCAAGATTATGGTAATTACACAGTGAGCATTAAAAGTGAATTAATCCTTGTAAATAGACTTATTGGTGGATTAATTGCACAAAGCATACAAGTTACACACATGGAGCCAACCCTAATATGGGTGCCTACCAAATTTCGGCCAAGCCCTAGTGTTCTCAAGCAATATTTTAGCCCAATTTATTTTATGGAGTTTAGCCCGTTTAATCTGAATACTTAATTAATTCTTATTGAACTTTAGTTTTATTTAACATGATAAATTTTCATAACTCCAATTCTACTTCGAAATAAAATCCATGCAATTTTATTTGAGTAGAATAATTATCAAAATAAAATGAACTATAGTAAAAATAATTAATTTAATTACAAATTAAAAATAAATTAATAAAATAATAATTTTTTAATTTATTTAAAATATTGTTTGCATTTAATTTATAAATAAATATTTAAACAGGACCGAACAAATATTAAATTAATTATATAAATAATTGATTTCCCATGTCTATTTAATTTAAATTAGTTCCTTTATTTATTAGATGATAAATATAGTTAATTTAAATTACTAATTCTTGTCTAAATAAATATTTAATCAAATTAAATATATATTCAAAATAAATAACACCAAAAATTATCTTTTATTTATTTTTCGAAGCAAACGCTTACTCTCTTTAAAATAAGTGCATATAGCGCACCACTTCACCATATTGAGAATCATTCAACTTTAGGTTTTTTGATTAATAACCATCTGCTAAAGATATTTTAAGCTAGTAGAGAGAGCACATATATAATTAGGCCCTAACAATCTATGTATTAATTATTCTACACCAAATAATTAATCACATCATTATTAGCCTCAAGGTCGTATCATGAAAGACCTAAGACTACACTCCCAATTATATACCATATTACGTTAGCTTTATGAATAGCCCTTTAGTCTAATGACCTTGTCATATATGTAATACCCACATATAATATCTATGATCAACTTAAGGTTAAAAAATCTATTTTACCTACCTGACCACCTTATCTTAAAGTTCCATTATACTCTCTGTGTGAAAATGATTGTTCACCATATATGAATAATTTTTCATTTGATAAACAAATGACTGAGGCCTTATCCATTTTCACTATCCCGTATAATGCCTTTTAAGAGGATAACTTTAACTCTTTATAAGAGCTATGATTCTGTATCTATAAAAGCTCTCATTGAGTATAAGTCATATACCCAATGAACTACTCAAGTAGCTTACTAACTCAAGATGCTTTAGTCACCTTCATTTGACTATATTCGTTTCACCTTGGTCAACCCTTTAGACCTAAGATACATCCTGTTTACCTCATTTGCCTATATTGGTTTCACCCTGATTAACTCTTAGACCCAGGTTACATCTTCGTCACCCTTATTTAACTCTATCAGTTTTACCCTGGTCAACCCTTCTAGACCTAGGTTATATGTTGGTTACCTTTATTTAACTATATCGGTTCTGCTTTGGTCAACCTTCTAGACTTTATTTTCATCATAGTCAACTTTCTTATCTTAATCTATGTCTTGCCCTCGACTATTTATTTTTAATAAATACATTTAATGAAGTTTTATTTTATTTTATTTATTCATTCATTTTTTAAAAAACATTATAGTCTAGACGGGATTGTGTCTATTTGGTCTTTGCCCTATTCTTGATTCTCAGTAACGGCCAAAGAGGGGTAGCTGTAGACACCTAATTTCGTCTGGGTCTTTTTTTCAATAGTCTCAGTTATCCGAGATTAGAATGTGATTATCGCCCCAATAGAGGCCGAACCCTATCGAGGAATTTTCACATTTGTAACTTATGCCATCACACATGAATGATGATATTGACACGTGATAGAAAAAAAGCCATTTAAAGACCAATCTCACATGCAAAGATGAATATTCGAAAAGAAAATTTTATTTTTAAATATTTTCTCGCCAAATTTGGAAAATCATTCTTGTAGATGATATCACGGTCAAATTTCCCATTGTCATGATTTTTTTTAGATTTTTTCGTAAAGCTTAAAAAATTAATCATTGTGTACTTTTACCGATACTTGTGCAGTATTCATCCTAATATGCATTCCAAAAAAATAAAAAATATTCAAGAAAAAATAAGTATTTGTGTTTTTACCATAAAATGTGAAATTGTCAATTTTGTTAATTAATTTTGAATTTTTACAGTATAGCCGTATTATCTCGTGAAATTGTTTTAGTTAAATCTATTTCGAATTTCATAATTTTAGTTTTATAAAGAATTTTATGTAGAGGTTTTCCCGTAAAATTTTACGAGTTTTAGATTTTAATTTTTTTCTTGCATATAAGATTTCTTAAAAATTTTTCTTGTATAATTCAATAATTGAAATCTTTATAAATTTTTTTTTATCAATTTTATTAATTTTATTTTGTGTAAAATCTCTTTAATGGGCCTAAAACTTTAAAATTTTGTAAATAGGCTCAATAAGCGCAATAATTTCTCAACAAGCCTAATGACCTTGCGAAGCCCATTTCCTAAATTTTCCACCAAGCCTATTTCATTCTCTAAAAGGCTACCAACCCCATCTTAATATCCAATTCTCCAACAAAGTCCACTAATCTTTTTCTTTCTAGTTTTATATCAATTATTAATTTTTTTATGGAATTTTAATTGGAATTTTCGTATGATTAAATCTTTAATTGGATTTATTATGTGAATTATTTTATTTTCTTTTTGGAACTTTAATTTGTTATTATCTTTTTTATAGAACTTTCAATTAGGATTTTCTTGCAATTTGGTTGCATTAATTTCTTTACTTCAAATATTACTATTTTTTCTTCCTTATAAATTTATAATTTTATTTTACTTTTCCATAATTTATTCTAATTTGCTAATTTAGTTACATGAAATCTAATTTGGTTGGAATTAAACTCTTTTCCAATTAATTTAGTTTCATTCCAACTAATTCCATGAAGTTAGCCAAAATGACATATGATCATCATTGCACCTAAACTAGCATAATCATGACAATAAAGATGGTGGCTTGTAAGATAAGATGACAAGGGCATGGGCTTATGGCATAACATTTATTATTTCCAACCTAACAAGTTAACTTAACATCAAATAAATTAAAAATAAGAAAAAAGGACATGGATGTTTTCTTCCAGCACTTTAGTTTTGAAGGCCAAAAAAAGAAAGAAAAAAATTTTGAAGAAAAAAAAGAAAAAGAAAATACTTGACAGAAAAATTTCAAAGCTTTGTTAAGGTATAATCTCCACTAAAATCTTTGTAGTTTTCTTTGTTTCATGCATCTTTCTTCTCTTTGGTGAGCCAAAAATATGCTTAAGTTCATGGATTTATTATCCATGTTGAAAGACTAAGCATTATGGCAATGAACTAATTTCCTTGATTTTATTTTATGTTATTTTATTTTTTTGTGTTAGTAAATTATCTTTCTTCATGAATCATATTTATGTGTATATGATGTTGGTTTTGGTGTTGTATTTGTCATATATATGTTCATATGTACTTTATTTCTTAGTGTTTTGCTATTATTATGGTGAAATCACATGTTTATATACTTGTTTTTTTAATTTTATCGTATAATGCTGCAAATTTGTGTTAAATAAAATATGAATATGTGATTATTGAGTTAAAAAAATGATTGGTAGATTGTTTAGGTCTTGGCCAAAATTTATGCCTATATATGTGTTTTTTTTGTCATTTTGTAAATATAGAATGTTTAGGGCTAATTTAAAAAATAAATAAAAATAAAAAAATTGTTGAGACCTGTATGCTTGGCCAAAGCACACTTGCACCCTTAGGAGTGTATTTTATGCATTTATCAAGTTAAAATACATTTTTTTGTTTTAGGATCCTTTGTAATTTTAAAAAGTTTAGGGACTTTTATGTAAATATTAAAAAATTTATTCTAGGGGTAAAAAGAGGTGATCGAATCTTGCTTGTAATTTTCTATGTGATTTTCTTTATGATTTTTTTAATTTATTTGATGCTTAATTTTATATCTTAATCATGTAGGGGCCAATTTGTAATTTTAGGAAAGTTTAGGGACCATTAGGGAAATCTAACATTTTTAGGCCAAAATGGTTATCTCTAGCATGAAATCATTCATTTAGAGTATTTTAAATATTTTTAGCATTCCATTGGTCCTCCGGTGGGGTGTTAAAAAAAAGATATATTAAAACTTTTTGTATTCTTTTGGTTTTCTGTTAGGGTACGAAATGTAATTTTTGAAAATTTAGAGACTTAATGGCATTTTTGCTTGGGTTATTTTAAAATTTAAATTTCTTATTTAGGGTATTTTGGGGAAAAAATATATATATTTTTAGCATTTCTAACCAATTTAGGAGTAATATTTAATTTTGAAAAATTTAGAGATCCATTAGCATTTTTTGTACTTTAGGCCATTTTTGTAACTAAATTACTCATTTAGTGTAAAAATCATCATTACTTGTCTTTTCATGTCCTTTAGGGTTGCCAGGATACTTTCACGTCAAAGGTCCCTAGGTGCATTTTGGTAATTTTTCCTCAAGCCAGATTTTAGGTGGTCATCAGGATGCTTTTATGCCAAAGATGTACATGTAGGATAGATTCACCTTTTTATAATCTATTTCATGTCCTTTAGCATTGCTGGGATACTTTCACATCGAAGATACACCCTAAAGGCATGTTGGTAATTTCCCTCGAGTCGAGTCCAAGGTAGTCAACAGGTTTTTTTATGCCAAAGATAAACATTTACGATAGGTTCACCTTTTTATAACCCTTTTTATGTCCTATAGGGTTACCGGGATACTTTCACATCGAAGGTGTACCTCAGGGGTATTTTGGTATTTTTTTTAAGCTGAGTCTTAGGTAATCATTAGGATGCTTTTATGTCGAAGATGTACATTTAGGATAGATTCACTTTTCTATGATCCTTTTTTGATCTTTTACGGTTGTCAAGATACTTTCATGTTGAAGGTATACCCTGAGGTATTTTGGTAATTTCCCTTGAGCCAAGTCCTAGGTAGTCATCGGGATGCTTTTATGCCAATATGTGCATTTATGATAGGTTCATGTTTCTCTTTGTAGGAGTAAGAAAATGGCTCGAAGTGTTCTCTTCCTCGGGGTGCTTATTGATTATTTGGAGCTCTTGCATTGTTGTATTGCAGGATTGTGCTTTCTAAGCTGTGTTTTGAATAAAATTCGATGCAAAGCTCATTGTAGGAATATTCTCGATAGAATGGACTGGTTAGGTAATCATTAGGATGCTTTTATGTTAAAGATGTACATTTAGGATAGCTTCACCTTTCTATGATCCTTTTTTGATCTTTTAGGGTCGTCGAGATACTTTCATGTCGAAGGTATACCCTATGGGTATTTTGGTAATTTCTCTTAAGCCAAGTCCTAGGTAGTCATCGGGATGCTTTTATGCGGGTAATGTGCATTTAGGATAGGTTCTTGTTTCTCTTTGTAGGAGTAAGAAAGTGGCTCAAAGTTTTCTCTTCCTCGGGGTGCTTGTTGATTATTTAGAGCTCTTGCATTGTTCGTATTGCAGGATTGTGCTTTCTGAGCTTTGTTTTGAATAAAATTCGATGCGAAGCTCATTGTAGGAACATTCTCGATAGAATGGACTGGTTATAGCATTGATGAATAGGGGTTAAAATCTAGATGCAACAGGTTTGGGAAGTATATACACTATGTCAGATGTGGATTTTGATTAAACCTAACATGACTTTCGCTAACAACATTCACTTTTTTCTCCTTACCCTTAGTTTTTGACTTCTTGAATGGCCCAGATGATTTTTTAATGGATATTTTGCAACTTTTAATAGTGTTATCGATCATTTCACCAGATATAACCATATCGGTAAAATTCTTTATGGCATTTCACACCAAACTTTTGTAGTAAAGAGCTCAAAAAGTGCTGATAAACGTGATTGTTATCTCTTTTTCGCTCAAAAGAGGGTGAACTTAAGCTACTTCCTCACTCCACCTCTAAGCATATTACTTGAAGCTCTTATAGGCTTTCTTTTCCATGTTCATAAGGGAGAAATGGTATGAGGCCTAGTCAGATACATGCTTATATTGATCAAGGAAGATGCGAGCCAAATCTGCCTACGTTTGAACTTTCATGTGATCAAGCCCTTTATACAACAAATAGCTACCCTAGTTAGACTATCTTAAAAGCTATAAATCAGTAGCTTTTTGTTCTCTTCATACCCGACTATCTTACATAAATACATGTGAAAGTGTGCTAGGGGGTCTATAGTCCCATTGTACTTTTCAAAATTCGGTACTTTGAATTCAGGTGAGAGTATGAGAGTAAAAACCAATCCCAAAGATTTTATGTCTACAACCCCAAATTCATTACTTTTTTGATAGGTCGAAGGTGTTTTTCTAATGACCGATGCCTATTTAAGCTTTCATCATTTTTCAAGGACCTTTTTGCTTTTTCTTTTTCCACTTGCTTATCGAGATCTGGGACTACAGGCCTTGTTGGTTAAGAGCTCGCAACCTGAAACACTTGAACCAAATGAGATAGTACTGTAGTGTTAATGTAATGAATGGTTGATTAGATAGGCTATTTGTTACCAAAGGATGCTGTTTGTGCAATGCCCTTTCCTGAGCGTTGGTGGCTTCAGTACCACCATTTAAGTTGCTTTAGAGATTAGCTGGTTCTTTTTCCACATCGACGGTGCTCTTTTACCATTTTTTCTTCAAAGCCTCAGACAATAGCTTAGTTAATTCTACAATAAAGCTTGGAGTTCCTTATTCTTAAGGAGTGACTGCTCTTAGGACTTTCTTTACATAAGTTTAAGTCTCTCAATCCAGGCTTATGATCATTCTCTATTGTTTTTTGATGATTGCGAGTGTTATATAGGTAACGAACTATAGATTTTATGTTTTAAAGCACCTTTATTTTAGATTATTATCGGATTAGACTTTTATTATGTGTCATAAGAAATCTGATGAGATAAAGATGAGCATGCAATTAGATGACAATTAACATAAGTGCATAAAGTAGTAAAAAGATTAGATTAGTCATGCAAATGCAAGAAGGATAATCAGACTTAAGGAGCAGCTCCATCAATAGGATCTTTCATTAAAGCAACATAATGTCCCAATTACACTCGATTACATTCGAAAATACTTTACACGATTACATTGCTTGGCCATATGTTCCATAAAATACAATAATTTTTCTTCATGGGCATCATTAGGCAAGATGTCACATGTTAAGGATAGGCTATGTTCATCATGTTCTTAACCTCTAACTGGGTTTCTTGAACCTATTTAGTGAGATGGCGGTGCTAGTCTTGATAATTTTGGCATAAGTGATCGACCACTTAGAGCCATTCTTATTCTTATTGCTTGAAGGCTATCACTAATTCATCAACCTAGCCTTGGTGAGCTTGAAAAAATGCTCTAAATCTTGAATTCTTAATGTTAAAGCCTTATTCTCAACTTGACTTACTCTCAAATTCCAAACCCAAGCTTTTAGTTGTCTATTTCTTTATTGGTAAGTTAATGCAGGGCATGAGTTTTAATAAGCTTCTCCATATTAATGCTAGCCACTTTTCTCTATCAATGTAGTTCTTTCTTAAGTATAGCAATTTCTACCTTTCACTCAGCTGATGAGTTACCAACCGAGACTTGCTTGGTTTGCTAAGGGCCACATAGTATTTCCTTAAACTATTGAGATCTTCCTTGGGCTGGTTTTCTCTTTAATAGCCTTGTTCAATTCGCCATCACAAAGATAGAGGTCTATTTCTAATTAACTCTTCTCTTCCATTAAGTAAGTCATTTCGTTGATAAAGGTTGCCTTTTCTTATTTGAACTCATGCTTGAGCAATTCAATCTCAAAAGGAAATTCATCAACTAGTATTTGTGATGTTCCAACATCAGATAGGGGTAATATGTCAATGATGTGATGGATCCTCCACTTGTCATATGTCAAGGTCATACTACTTTTTCTCCAATACCTATCCATGTAACGGGTTTGTCTCCAAGCATGGAGAGCTAGGAGAACTTTTGACTTGTAATCAGGCTCAAAATAACTTAATCCCACTACTCTAGGTCTTGAAAAAAATGCATAAATTGTCGACACTAAAATTGTCGTAAAACTAGGATGGGTGCTACTACTTCCCCATAATCCCATAAGCAACACATAATTGTAATCTCTACATCGATATATGATCATTTATCATAAAAACCAAATGGCCTTCCATATCACCTTTTCCCTTTGAGGTTCTAGAATTTATGGATCCATTATCCTTCAGAGATGTCTTAGGGCTATTCCTTCTTAAGGACCTTAGAGACAGGGCTAAAATTAGGTAGGAAATTGTATCCATCCTTATGTTCTTGCAAAAGTTGAAAGCCCAAATAGTTTTAACAATGATAGTGGGTGCAGGATTAATGTTGCAGCACAATTGAAAAAAGAAATTTGCTTTTGTTGCTTCAACATAGCCTAATGTCTTTGGGAGTATGACAAAACCATATATTGCCAAAGCATAGATATCTTGGTTTTTTTGAACATCAATGATATTCCCTATTGCCTTCTTTAAACTGGCCCATGAAATGCACTCATTATTTCCTTTCATCTTGATATGACTTTTGATCCAGGACTCATTTGCCCCTAGAATCTTATCTATTCTTTTCTTGAAAGTTAGAGGTTGTAAAACCTTATAATATATTCTATCAGTCTTACCTTTCTCAATGTTGAGTAACGAAGTATATTCGTTAATTGTGGGGACTAAATCTTTATGATTGAACGTGAAGTATTTATATGCTGGCTTCCAAAACTGAAATGTTGTTTGCAATAAGCCAACATCCAAACAGATGTAGAGTAAAAGGGCTATATCTCTGTATCTCTTACTGAATGATTTATACTTGGTATTATCCCAACTAGTCCATATGTGCTTTAGATCTTGCCAATCATTCTGATGGTACCATATCTTAACCCTGTCATGCATTGTTGAGACATACTTGGGTTTGAGAACATCCTCATATTCACATTGTCGATGGTCGAGCCATACTTGGACTTCCTCAAAAGGCTTTAGATCCAAAGTGGACTATTGTTCCATGATAAACACCCCTTGATGAACACTGAACCACTGGTCAATTGCCCTAGAATAATGATGATTACGATTAAATGATGAATGCATCAAATAAAAAAAGAAAACTAAAACTAATTAGTGATCGCATGAAATAATAATCATAAAAATAAGGGCATATATAAAAAGTAGCAACAAAAATGCATCACAGAAATTGCCTTAAAAATAGGCGGTGCAATGTCTAGAGGCAAACACAATATTTGACAACAAATGGATAGCATAAGGGTGTGTTTAGGTTAAAAAAACAGCTTTAGCTATTGAATAGGCATGATCGATGCCTATTAAAACCTATGTCTTGAGTTATAAAACTCCAAACATTGATCTCGTGGTCTGCGTGGTACAAAGATTCACCATTTGCGTTTAGGAGTTGGTTACGCACGATGAGGCACGAACCTCTTTGTGACGCCCGAAATCGATACCTTACTAGTTATGTCTTATCTCAATTTTAATTCTTTTGATCTTAACTCATCACTATTTTGATATAACCTTCTTTATTGCATGAATTTTATAGAAATACAAATTCAGGTTTTGATGAAAAGATTTAATCGTATATACGCCCCGAAAAGATGGGGAATATGGAAATTTTTAATAAAAATGACCTCTAGATTTTACTTCGAAAATGGAATATTCCATTGGGCACTGAGAGATACCCATGCGAAACATCACTTTTAATTTTACTTGAAATGATTTGAAAATATGAATGCGAATAATCATCACAAAGAAATCACGTTAGTAACGCAACGAATGAAGTAACATAACATGAACCATTCAATGTAATGATAAAAAGAAGGGATGGACTATTGGAATTTATCTCACAACTGGCATTGATTATCTCGAAATAACTGAATTGATAATTTTTTAGATGGATCTGGGTTCCTTGTTTAAACGAGGTTTTTTTTAAATAAAAATGGGCTTGACTCTTGACACGGTCATGGAAATTTGGGAAGAAGAAAAATTTAATTGTAGTTGAAAGACAAGGTTAGAGTATCCCCTCAGAAAGATGAGGTTGAAGTCTCCCCAAGGACAATGAATAATTTTGACAATGGAAGATTTTTAAATCTTAACAATTTTGAAAAAGATGGGGTTAGAGTATCCTCGAAAGTGACATGTCTGACACTCTTTAAAGAAGTCGAGTTGGAAAACTTAAGTTGACAAAACTTTGTGATTTAGAAAATGAGTGAACATTTTGACACTTTTTGATAAAAAAATAATTGTGAATAAGAATGGTAAAGATGTAAAAAAGAAAATTGTGCCTTGATGTATGCCTATGGGAGGTCAAAGCATGTACTTGAGGCTGATCAGGATGATATGGTGACATTCAAATGTCTGGAGACGAAGCTTGGGAAAGCGACTCAATTTTGACCGTAATCGAAAATAGGGTGATAG
Organism: Adansonia madagascariensis; assembly: GCA_038381835.1. NCBI lineage: Eukaryota > Viridiplantae > Streptophyta > Magnoliopsida > Malvales > Malvaceae > Adansonia > Adansonia madagascariensis. The sequence continues at coordinate 28,039 of JBBYHL010477055.1, read as the reverse complement.
CATCACACTATCCCAATTTCTAAATTTATTCTAAATTGGTTTGAAGGTTTTAGAGCATGAACAAGTTATCGTTAGAAAGGTAACTCGACAAGGATCAATCTAAAAATATTCCTAATATCCCAAAAAAATCATTTTCTAGGGGAATAAATTTTCAAGTTTGGATTAATTACTCTACTGGCAGAGCATATAAGGGACAAGATGTGTCAAAATTTGAAAAATCACCCCTGACTTATTTGGTATCAAAAAATTGAAAATGATACCTTTCTGAAAATGGAATTTCATAAATATTTTACGAAAAATGTTTGAAGGATTTGGAAAAATCATTTATTGGGTCGGAATGGCCTAATCAGAATATATGTTGCTAATTTTAGGGGTTCTAGATAGCTTAGATTTGAAAAATCATAACTCTCTTATTCGGAATGATCTAGGGGTGAATAAGACATCATTTTAAAGATAATTTGACACACTTTGAGACACAAATATCAGAAAATTCATGAAAAATAATTTGGGATTTTAAACAGATTTTTCAATTTGCAACAGTTATTCTGCTAGCAGGGGATAAAGCAAAGCAGTTGATATATTTTATTTCTCTTTGTGTTTTTACGTCTAAACTTGGGTCATTGACATTCAAACATCCATGACTGAAGCGAAAGAGTGGCATGAGCATCATGAACTCATTTGCACAGCCCCGGAGTAGTTTGGGATGATGAAACAACCCATTGATCATACCATTCAAGGTTTCAACTAAAAAACAAGGCACAAACATTTCGGGAACAAGTGAAGGGCCATTTTCATCAAAAAATTAAAAGTTTTGAGCTTGTTTAATCAAAATTCCAAATTTAGAAAACTTAATTTTCCCGAAGATTTTTTTTTCTAACTTTAAAAAAAATACTAAGTTCATGTTAATCCTCATTGGTTGAGGTTAACATGCTTGGTTTAGAGAGGTTTTGAAAATCAATTTTTGACAGCCATCAAACATGCACTTAGATAAAGAGAAGACAATGAACATACAAGGGGATGACAAATAACATAATAGGGATGCTAACTTTACCAGTGGTCTTAACAAAAAAAGTGTTGTTCACACATCTCATGAAGTGAAGCATGCTAAAAATGATAATGATTCATGACAAAATACAAGTTAACGTATAAACATGCTTAAAACATGGTAGGCTAAGGATTTGTACATGGATTGAACATAACATGATGCACGATATGGCATAAAATGCATGAACAAGAGTTGTCAAAAATAATGAGGATGAAATAAGATACTTTGCACATCAAAAGGGGCATCAAGACACCCAAATCCTAAGCTACCACAACCAAAAGCCATAATAACACATAAGAATCCTAAGAGAGTGATGGAAGCATGAAAGGCTCACTAAATGATAAAGATGCTGAACAACAAAAAATAAAAGTGATTAAGTAGGAAGTTATACAATAAAGATTTAATTTTTGGTCAAGTGGTTGAAGCAGCAGAGATGACCTGAATTCCCCTATTTTCTTTGTTGTTAATTAGCAAAAAATAAGAGAAAAAGAAAGGTTCTAATTCTAGTATGGGTGAGGATGATTTTTTTAAAGTGTATAGTGGCTGGGAGTTAGTGTTTAGGGCTATTTTTGGATGTTAAGTGAAAGGCTATGGGATTCTATTTCTTTGGTGTGTGAATAAGTTGGGAGAGCTAAAACAAGCTGGAAAAAACTTTATTTTTTGCTAAGATATTAACGGTCTATTTATACCAGCATTTTGGAGCTAAATTGGAGGTGTTTTTGGTTATTTCTTAAGGGGACAAAGTTGTGACAGTTGATGCTATAGAGTGGCTGTAGGATAATTTGCTACTAATGTGATGGACATAGAGTGGCTGGTTTGATTGCTAAAATCAGATACTGACAAGTAGGGTAACTGATGGTGATTTTTGTCAACAAACAAAGGAGAAGTAGGGTGATCATATGACACTGACCCTTTATAATCTAATTTAGACTTAAAAAAATGTTTTGATTAATTCACAAGTCTAAATTCATAATCTGATATGGGTTTTGATTTTTCTTAATGCAAAAATAAGTTAAAATCGAGCTTTTAATCAATGATGGACAAGTTAAAAATGTCTCGATCATGGAAAATGGTCGCATGTATCAATACATTTAGTCCAAATAACCCAGAATGATCATGTAGATACATGTTGATGTGTATTGATACATCTACTTTACAAAATGCAAGTTTTGGTTCTGGCATGGCCTAGTATCGATATATCGATACACAAACTCATGTATCGATACATAAACTCATGTATCGATATATTTACACATTGTATCGATACCAATGGGAACATTTCAAATTTTTGGGTTATTAGAGCTCTATATCAATACATGAGAACTATATACCGATACATTTAGGCAAAATTATAAATTTTCCCATGTCTTTTGTCCCTGAACACCTAGAATTACATCCTTTGATGTCACATCCTTGGATTTCTTTAATATGATCCATAGGCATTCTTGACCTCCTTAAAAATACTTTTTCATCGGGCGATGATCGTCCCCCAGCTTGGTAAAAATTAGCCCAGACAAAATAAGGTGTCTACACAAACTAACCAATTAAGTAATGATGTTTGTTCATTAACATGTATGGCAAGTACATGTTAAGTCATCATTTGGATAGCATGACGGCTTATTCTGGTCAGATATGACTTATTTTTATGATGACACGGGGCACTGTTGGTGGCATTTATTGTCACAATTTATTGAAAGGGTTTAGCCATAGAACATAATAGCATACCTTAAAAATGGTTATGAAATAAAATAACAAATGAGGGCAATAATGTCTAATATCACTTGCATAACATTATATAGGACTAAAGGTAGAAAGTGTTTCCTCGAGTGATCCCATTCTTTAGGTTATTCTAGAGCACTTAGGTATGGTTTGACATGGTTTGGCTCATAGGGTTCACTATATGGGTTTAAATTGACATCTAGATTGGTATCCATATCGTTCCTCCATCTTGTAAGGATAGCTAAGGCAACCCAATCCTAGGCCTATTGTGGGTTTGGCAGAACAAGTTTAATTTGGTGGATGTATTTCCCTATGCAAATACAGAAGGGTACTTACGAAAGACATAGGTAATTTACACCCTGAAAGGTCTTACCATGCCTATGTGAAGGGATACTCAAGAAGACATAAGGCTCATTTCCTCCTAGTAATTAAGGCCACAGCCTCACCATGGTGTTTGCTGGGAATCCAATGCTCATGCAAGTGCATGATGTGTGTTAGGGAGATAACCAAACTTTTTATTTTACCCCTACATTACCATACTTATTCGAGTCAATATTTATTCGGGAACAAAATAGTTCTTAACAATCATAAGGCAAAATCCCATAAAAGATAAAAAGTTTATGGATAAAGGTGAAAGGGGATTATAACCAAATAATGATGGAATTCAAAAAAGCCAAGAATCAAGCGAGATAAAACTATTCATAGGCTAACTCTTTTAATCTTCCCTAGTGGAGTTGCCGAGCTATCATCATGTATCCATTTTTTTCTTTCTCTCCAGACGATCCAAAGTGAGCCGCATAACTTAAAAGATATATAAGGTGTGTAACCATCTGTAGTAAGAAGAGTAATCATGAACCATGTAGACCATCACCATGAGGCGGTGAAGGGAAGGCTCCAATTGGTAGAAAAAAAACCTGTAACCCTTGGGGTTATCCTACACTTGGAAAAAGAAATAGAAAAAGGATTAAATATAGTGATAATTTGATTTTCCATCACCGTAGTAAATAGAAGAGAAAATTTCTTTCTTCGTCCTTATAAAAGTCAAAAGGAAAAAATATTAAATACTATTAAAAATGAAATATTAAACATAAAAAAGATGACATGAGCAAACGATGAGAATTGAACCCGCGCATGGTGGATTCACAATCCACTGCCTATAGATTATCCTTCATCCTTTATCACAGCCAAGCCATCTCCATCTCTATGCTTGAATGGTTCACCCCCGCTCTACAGCAAAGAAAAAGTCTTTTCTAGCCTAGGACATTCAACAAGAAAAAGGATGACCCGATGTTATGCCCTTTTCCTCCTAGAAAAAGGTCAGATCCCTAACTTTTTTATAGGAAAATCTGCCCAAAGGAAAAATATGTGTTGGGTTTTGGCTTAGGCATGATAACATGGAAGGGTGAGAGATTGTTAGACAAATTGCTCATCTAACTAGTCTTGGAAATTTACCAGGAACTAACCATAAATTTAGAGCTGCCACCGACCAGTTAGGGCTAGACATGATCGAATGCCTACTAAAAACAATATCCCGAGTTAGGAAACTCAAAACATTGATTTCAAGGCTATAAGGTGATAACTATATAAAATAGAGTTATTTAGTCTCATTATTCATATTAAATTAGCTAAGTCTTAGAGATTTTTATTTATATTTTATTTATAGTAGTATTATTTTATTTATAATAGTATTATTTTATTTAAATTTTATTTATTTTTAGTAGTTTTTAATTTAGCATTATTTACTTTCCTTATTAATTGCTTTGTTATTTAAATATTTTTCATATTTTTGTAGGTTAAAATCCCAAAGGAGTTTCCAAAAGTGTAACAACTTAATCAACAAGTAAAATGGATTAAATCAAGAAAAGTGACTAAGTTTGGCAATTTTCAAAAATAATATTTTCAAGCTACTTGGAGACCAAGTTTGTACCTTTAGGGTTCTGCCTATAAATAAGAATCTTAGGATTAAACTTAGAGACATCATAGAGACAATCCTAGATATTCTATATTTTTATTTCTAGTTCTTAGAAAAGGAGAGAAACCACCATAATATTCAAGAAGCTAGAGAAATTCTGGAGAACCTTAAAGATCAAAGATCCGGCCAATCTTAATTTTCTATTTCTTTTTACTCTTTTTATATTTCTTCTATTATTTATGATGGTGAAACTCCTTGGTTTTATAATTTATATATTTATTATGAATTGGATTTATTTTTCTAGGGTTGCAATAAACTTAATATGTAATTTGAATTATTTTATTTTATTTTCTTGATTTAATAATATTTGAGTTATTTGTTCAATCTTGTTCTTAATGCTTCTAATTGCTTGATCACCAATTAGATTGATTTGGTAACCTTAATGAACTTGGAAAAGGGAATTTTGCGTTAGGATCCAGATTAAATGACATATGTTTCATATTCATTTATTAGGATAAATTGATCTGCATGTTAGATAGAAATATATGAGCATGACATATGTAACCAAATTAGAGTCTAGGCTTAATGAGTTTCTTTTAATTCAATTTGCATAGGAATATAGTAAATTGATTAAGAGAGATATTTTATAAGACTATCAAAAGATACTTATAAACAAATTAGAACTCTAAGTTAACAACTCATTATTATTAGTTAAGTTAGGAGAATACGGTTTTATTCAAATAAAGTGTTGAGGGAAATTGTAATCCTAGGCTTCTATTATTTATTATTTGCTTTATTATTATTATTATTATTATTTTAATCATTTGTTTGAATAAGATTAAGTTGTTTTAATTTTAGTACGTAACAAATTAGTATCAATTCCTTATGGGATCGACACTCTACTTCATCACTATATATACTTGTTGCATACATGCACTTGCATGGTTAATTCCGACAACATAAGGCCGAGAGATTTGTTGGTTGGGTTTGGGAGTTGGTTACACGTAGGGAAGGATTAGCACCCATGACGTCAGAAATCTATAATTGCTAACTATATCTCACTTCAGTCTTGGTTTAATTGGTTTGGCTTAGTCATTATTTAGATGTAATCCCCTTTGATGCATGAACTTTTGTGGAAATTATAAATCCTGGTTTTGATAGAAAACTTTATATCACCTATGCATAGCGAAGGTATGAGGAGTATAGGGATTTTTTATGAAAATAATTTCTAGATTAAATTTTAAAAATTTAGATATTCCATATTAGGCCCTGGAAAGATACCGAATAGAATATTACCTTGTAAAATTCTTTTGAAAACAAATATTAAATATGAATGCATGATAGCCACTGCAAAAAGGAAATGTATTAGTAACATGAAAAAAATATAATGATTTCATAAATAAAAAAATAAAAAAGAGGGACAATCAGGATGTCTCTCGTAATTGTCTCCGATTATTGAAGAATAACTAGGATGACAATTTTGAGATGTATTTGGATTTAGTGGTAATTTGACAGACAAAAAATTTTTAATCGAAACAATCCAGGATATTTGGAAGAGATAACATTTTTGAATTTTAAGGTAAAAGCAAGGTTGGAGTATCCCTTCGATAAGGTGGGGTTGGAGTATTCCCCAAAAATACAAATTTTTTATGATTTTAGATAATAGTTAGGAATCTCGAATAAATCTGAGAAAGAAAATTTGAGTTTTTAGTGGAAAATAGGGTTGGAGTATCCCGTTAGAGTGGTAGGGTTGGAGTATCCCCAATGATGAAATTTTTTTATGTTTTAAGAAAATAATTAGGAATCTCAAATAAATCTGAGATAAAAAATTCAAGTTTTTTAAGGGAAGATGAGGTTAGAGTATACTCTCGAAGAGGTGGGGTTGGAGTATTCCCAAAGATGAATTTTTTTTGTTTTAAAAGGAAAAGATATTTTGATAAAAAAGTATTTTAAAAATAAGGAATTAAAGATTTGAGTACAATAATTTGGTCTTGAGCTTTGATCTGAGCCTTAAGGGTTTATATTGTAGGCAAGCCAATCAAATACGTTTCAAGAAGTTCAAATGTCTCGATAATGGTGATTTTGGGATATTGGGTTAATTTTAATTCTAGAGAAAACAAGGGGCACCATCATGTTATCTCCCATCTCTAATTTATTCCGGGTTGATTCCAAGGCTTCAAGGATTAAACAAGAATTGTTGGAAAGGTAACTCGATGAAGACTAATATAAAAAATTTTAAAATCCTAGAAAATCACCTTCTAGGCAGAAGTAGTTTTTTGAATTAGGCCTAATTCAACACTGACAGCATGTATAAGGGAATGGAGTTATAGACTTTGAAAAATCATTTTGGGCTTATCAAGAATCGTTAAATTATAAACAATACCTTTCTGAAGAGGGAATTTAGGGAACTTTCTAGGAAAAATATTTAAATAATATAGAAAAATCATCTGATTGGTGAAATGGCCCAAATAAAATATAGCATGTTGATTCTAGGGGTTCCAGATAGTAAAGGTTGGAAAATCATATTTCCTTCATTTGGAATGATCTAAGGCAAACAAGACGCTATTGGAAAGCTATTACGATGCCCTTTAAGGGAGAAATATTAAAAAATTCTAGAAAAATCATTTATGGTTTGAAAATATTTTTTCAACCTTAGACTACAGTGCTGTCAGAGTAAAAAAATAGGGGTTATTCGATTTTTTGGGTTTCTTGGGGGTGAAATTCAAGTTATGAATGTTTGAAGATCCATAACACTAGGAAAAGAATGGCTTGGGCATCACGAGCTCATTCCACAATTCCAAAGTAGTTTGGGATGATGAAACAACCAATTGACCATGCCACTATGAAGGTGTTAAACTCAAGATCAAGGCTTAATATATATTTTATCAACTAAAAAGGTCATTTTTGTTTGAAAAACAACATCTTTAAACGCATTTTACGATGAATCCAGATTTGAAATGTTTAATTTATCCCTAAGATTGGATGACCAATTTTATGAAAACATTAAGTCCATGCTATTCTTCATTTATTGGAGGTAGCATGAACTTAACTTAGGAATTTTTATTTGAAAATCAAATTTTTAGCAAACAAGCAAGTATCTTGATAGAGATGTCTTGAACAAAATACAACATACACAAAGATAAAAAGGGATAACACATGCAAACACAAAAGATGACATTTTGAGATGGAGAAGATTACAAATAAATACAAAGAGGTGACAAATAAGATGCATGGAAATGTCATGAATGGCATCAAAAACCATGTTATGGAAGATGACATAAACATATTTAAGCCAAGAAAAGCATGTTAGAATTTTTGAGACAGCATTTTTGTGCCATGAGGCTCTTAAAATACAAGAAAAATGCATGAACATACTCAATGCATATTATGAAGAACATTCAAGTATGTATTAAGCATCTAAAAAATAGGTGAAACATGACAGAAAATGCATGAATAAGCAGCTAGTTTGATGACAGAATGAAAGAGAAGATGTTTGGCCTACCAAACAACACCAAGGCATCAAAAAAACATCAAAATCCTAACACTACCACAACCAAGGGAACAATAGTGCATGAGAGTCCTAGGATGGTCATAGCAGCATAAATGGTTCACTAAAATGATGCAAGCACTAGAAATGAGAAAAAAGTAAAGTTAGGTGGGAAAATATACCAAAAGCCTTAAGGTTTAGCCTTTTTCTTTTAGCAGCAACTTGGTACTTACCTTTTTTCTTTTTTTTTTATGTTGATGTGCAAGGAAATGATGAAAAAAATGTTTTCTGGTAGGATGTTATTGGAAAAAAGTTTTATGAGGAATGATGAATAGAATAAAGGGTCTTGAAGGTGTTTTTGCTAGTCTTTTTAAGAAGCTACGGGAATAAAGGAAGGTTGAGGGTGAAAGGTAATGGAAAGTGTTTTAGGAGTGTTTTTAGGTATATCGATAAATTTTGCTAGAAATCACAACTTTAACTACTGCCAAAGCTTGTATTGATACAAGTATTCCAAGTATCGATACCACACTTTAAGAATCGATACCAAACTTTTTGTATTAATACTACACTTGAAAATTTGAAATTTTGGTGACATGAAAGCTTTGTATCAAAACTTTATGCACCAATACCTCAGGCTCTTTGAATACCTTACCTTGGTCATAAATAGTGGAAAAATGACCTGTGCTCATCTGAATGACTTCGGTGATACCTTGAATAGTGACCTTTGATGCCTCACTTTTGCATTTTTCTTTAATATGACCTATAGGCATTTCAAACCTTTCCAAAAAAAATTTTCGCTTAGCAACACAGTACTTGACAATATCGTCATTTTATTTTTTATTATTTTTTATTTTATCATCTTTTGGATTATGTCTTGAGATGCTAGGAATTACCCAGACAAAATAAGTCATCTATAAGTATATTTATTATGTCATAGTCACTCGTTTTTCCTCTTAATGATGATTTGCATTCATGCTTTCAAAAAAATCAAATTTCATTAAACCACAGACAATATTCTATGTCAGTATCCCTCCAGTGCTTGATGAAAAATATCCTCTTCTAAATCAATTCGAATCTTATTTTATCGAATCTCTTATGCATCTCTTCCCTCCTGGATTGCATAGAGAGATATTAATTAAACTTTTATCATAAAAATCAAATTTAATATTTAAAAATTTGCATTTATAAGAAAGGGATTGCATATAAATAATGATCATATGAAAAGCTGAGGAAAACCGAGACTTCAATAATTTATGGCTAAATGGTACCAATTTTGGACATTGTGGGGGTGCTAATCCTTCCCTACATGTATCTAACTCTTAGGCCTTTTTATGCACAGTCCATAAAATTAGCATTTCAAGTTTCATAACTCTAAATCACTAATTTTAATAGGTATTCGGTTATACCTAGCCTAGAATGATCGGTGGTGAAAGTCATAGTCATTTTGTAATGGCCATCCAAGACCAGTTGGATAAGCAATTCATATAAGGTCCTCCCTTCGATTTTTACTCTCTCAAGCCTAATTCAAATCCTAATCAAGGGATAATCTAAATGGTAAGTTCTTTCTTTTTTTCATTTTAAGTCATAGCATGCCATGCAAAAAGAGGGGCATATGGCAATAACTTGATGACTCTACTGGGGACAGCGATTTAGAGAGCTAGGCCTGCAACTAGCTAATTTTATCATGATTCTCAGTTTACCTTAATTTTTCATTAATTATTAATAATCCCTTTTCTTCATTTGTTTGTACATGACATCTGTTTGCTATTATTCTCTGTGTTTTTGTGTTTCTCGTGATTGCTAAGGTTTCATCTTACTTGGAAAATGAATACAACAATTTTGGTATAATGGTAATAAGGAGTGTATAAAAAGGTTTGATTGTTTCCCTAACACACACTGTAGACTTATATCTATATTAAACTTTAGATCATTCTTTTGTTTAAAAAAGAATAACAATTTTAGTACATGGAAGTAAGCTAATTATCCTTCGTGGTATCTTTATTTTACCCTTGGGCTAGTAATATCTTCCAAGGTGTAAACTACCTATGCACTTATGGTATTCTTTTTATCTGTATGGGTATAGCAAATTACATCTATCCGAACCAAACCCATTTTGCTGAACTTATGATGAGTGCAGGATTGGGACGCCTCGGCTATCTTTGTTAGAGGAATAAATGACTTAGGAACCTTTTAGAGTCAACTTAACCTCATAGAAGCCAAACCTTATCAAGCCATCTCAAAGTGTTGTTAGATCAACTTAGAGAATAAGACACTTGGGGAAACACTTCTTACCTATTACTCTATTTTATTATTTTTTATTGCATAAATGACAATGAATGAACATCATCACCAATGCCCTCTCTCCCACATTAAATTATGTCATCTGTTGTTATAAGACTATCAGGGCATGTCATTATGTTGTTCGACTAATGGCTAATGCCTTTTTCCTTTCATAAGAGATAATATTCGAATGTTGTCACTCAGCATCCTTTTTTAAGTTCAGTATCATATCTCAAGGAACTGAACTTATACGGGTGCATTGTTATTCTACCTAACCAATTGCTTGAAGCCCGTCAATTATTAGACGATGATAAGTGGGTACCTAACGTCCTTAAAGGCATCATGTTGTCTAGCTAGAAGTAAATACCTAAACAAGCTATCATGCTATTTAATGGATGGCTTGACATTAACTTGTAACTATATGATGACGAGCGAATTATCACTGTCTTGAGCATTAATCTTTATCCCAATGTCATTCCTCTAACTTGGACATATTGTTATATTATATGCATATGTCTAGGTTTTACAAGCAAAATGACTATACCCATGTTTTTTCCATGCTTACCCTAAGGCATCATGATGCTAATAGGCATTTTTATTCTATGATTTGTTTCTTGTCTTTAAGATATTACTAGCTTAGTGTTTCTTTTGTTTTTCTATTTGTTACATGCATCATATCATTTCATATCATCTCACGATAGTTAGTTCTAGGGGCGGTGTCCATAGACAAGTATTTCACCATGGCACAAGCATTAGGTGAATGTTGCAAAGATTTTGAGATAGTGAAGACCGAGTCTAAAAGCAAACATAAAAAGAGTGGGGATAGCCTCCAGCCTTAATATATTTCAGAGAGCCCAAAACGTTATTTAGATAGGGCTTTAGGACACGTAGAGGTTATCAAGATAGATATTTGCTCAAAACTAAGTTACGGTATCAATCCTGCTCCTACCATTTTAGGGGAGACTATCTGGTCCTTAAATTTTATGAGAAAAAGAGGTACAGCACACCTTATCGAATGCTTATAAATATTGTATATATGGTTCCTTAGTCATTATTAGGGTAAGAGACCCCTATAGTTGTACACGTTAAATTTTGTCCTCTCACCAAGTTCTTAGCAAAAGAGTGGTTTCAAAATACTGCCAAAGATTAATGGATTGTTAAGTTCCAAATTTCAAATGCCGATGAAGTTACTTGGATAGTTCCATGGATCATTCTTGACCCAATTGTGTATAAATGCAAACCATTTCATTAAGTGTCTCTTAACAGATTATGGGAAGCATTAGTTACGCTTCGCTCATGGCAATTTGATTGCTAACCATTTGTCCCCATCACTCATGAGCTTTATGCACTAGATTTTGAATATGGAGAGGATAGTTACACAAGCCAGGTGCAAAAGATCTTTAACGCATGGTGAAAGACCTACTGAATCATATTGAAAAGAGAGAAAAAAGTGACTTCAGCCTAAAAAGATTAGATGGCTAGGCAAGATAATGACACCATACTGCTGCCTGCTAATAGAATCCCTCATGTTTCATTAGATAACCTTCTATCTAAGATTGATATCCTAAAGTGCGAGTTTGCACAAGAAAGAACTATTTTCGTTAAAGAGATTTGTCAATTACAAAAAGAAAAAAGCTAATAGGAACATTAGTGTTAAGTCTAAAAAGGACATATATGTGACCTTTTCAAGACAAAAAATGCCATTAATAAAGATCTTTAAGACTTAAAGAAATATTACATAGCATTTCAAAAGGCAAAGAAATATCAAGGAACTGACGAATCCCTAGCCGAATGGAAAGCTGAGCTTGTATTCCTTGCCAATGACTTAGAGGCTTAGAAGGCTCAATAGAGACTACTATAGAAAAACTCACTAAAACTTGCACAATTGCATTTAACATAAAAGAAGCAAAAGCTTGATAGCTCGAGTATAAGTTTTTCTAGAGGGAATGGTTAGGGATGAAGATTTGACTACAAGGGTTCAAAAGTTAGAGCATTCCATTCAGGCCCAGCAAGATTAGGTTGAGAGATTGTCAAAGACTTCTAAAGAACTGTGCGATAATTGGATCTTGGTAGACTAATCTCGATTAGGGTATAGGGAACATCTTAAGAACCTTATTAAGCAAATCTGCATGGTTTAAACTAGAGCAGACAACATGGTCAAATTACCAAATCTGTGAGTGAAACTTCATTCCCATAGGAGATAATGGACAAGACCTATTGAACTTTCTAAAACTTGTAAAGAAATAATGTAATAGCATGTGAAATTTTATATTTGATTACTTTCAAACATGATGGGCTATAATTAATGCTTTGTTTAAATGGAAGGTACTCCAAAGCGTTACCAAAATTCATCTCTTGCATTTGATTTAATTTGTTGAATTATGTTATTTTTCATAATATTATCACATGCATATGATTTCATCTTTATTTATGCATACTATTAGGAATAATGCCCTAAGGATGAAAGACTTGTTGATGTATTTCATTAATTGGAACTAATTATTTATATATATATTTGAATTATCATTATATCATTGCTATTCCATCCTTATTTAGATTTATATGTTAAAGTAAATGTAAGCAAATATGGCTTATTGACTACTTATGTTTATACCATTAGAACGTTGCATATAATGGACTTTATATGTGGGAAGACAACATTCTAAGGTAAGTGGTCTAAATCAATAGTCCATAGTCTATAGGGTTAATGTGAGCAATTAACTCACGCTATGACTATTATGTTGTCTAAATCTAATTGGGGAGATGGCTTGTCTTGGTCATCTGGAGCTGTTTGACTCATAAGTATAGACTTAGATATTTTACCTAGAAGTGGTGATTTATTGGACTGGATCAAAGTACAATTAGTACATTAATAAGTCCGTTTACATGGATTAATTCACTTTTGACGTTCATTGTGTAATTACCTTAGTCCTGAGTAAATAATTGACTCCATGTGTATAACTTGTATGCTTTGATGTTCCAAAGGCTAAAACGTCTCGAACTAGTAAGCTACTAGACCAATTCGTTAGGCATATGACTTATACTCAATTAGAGCTCTACTTATAGATATGGAATCATAGCTCCCACAAGGAGTTAAAGTTATCCTCTTAAAAGGCATTATACAATACAATGAAAATGGACGAGACCTCAATCATTTGCATATCAAATGATAAATTGTTCACATGTGGTGAATAATCATTTTCACATGGAAAGTATAATATGAGCGTATTACAGAAATGACAAGGCCATTAGACTGAAAGGCAACTTATAAAGTTTACATAATACAATATATAATTAGGAGTGTAGTATCAAGTGTTTAGTGTTATGACTCTGAGATTAATAATTATGTGATTAATTATTTGGGATAGAATAGTTAATATATAGATTGTTGAAGCCTAATTATATATCTCCAGTTGGTCCCTCCTCTAGCTCAATATAATTTCTTAATGATTGGTTATTGATCGGAACATCCACAGCTGAAAGATTCTTAATATGGTGAAGCGGTATGCCACATTCACCCACTTCAAGAGTGTGGGTATTTTCTTCAGTAAATAAATGAAAATGATTTTTTGGTATTATTTGTTTAAAATATATATATTTAATTTGATTAAATATTTATTTAGACATGAATTAATAATTTAAATTAATTATATTTACCTTTTGATAAATATAAGAATTAATTTGAATTAAATAGATATAAGAAATTAATTATTTATATAATTAATTTAATATCTATTAAAACTTGTTTAAATATTTTTTTATAAATTAAATATGGATAATATTCTAAATAAATTTAAAAAATTATTTATTTATTTATTTTAATTTATGATTAAATTAATTATTTTATTATAGTTAATTTTATTTTGATAATTAGTACATAATTATTCTATTCAAAAAAAATTACCATTATTTTTATTTCGAATTGGAATTGAAAGTTATAAAAATTGTTTGGCTAAATAAAATTAACAATTTAATCAAAATTAATTAATATTCAAATTAAACATATGAAATTCCATAAAATAAATTTGGGCCAAATATTGTTTATAGACACTAGGGTTTAAGCCAAATTATAGTGGGCACCTATACTATAGTTGGCGCCACATATAGGTTTTATGAAATTAAAAAAACTTATTTTAATTAAAAAATTAAAATTAGGGCTACCTTGATACCTAATATAAATAAAAGGCTTATGCTTAGAGTTTCTTTATAGATTTTGGTGCCATACCTGGAGGTTTCTAATCACAATATCTCATGATTCTAAATTTGGTGGCACAAGGTGGTCATTAAGAATAATAAAGCTGTATGAATTCGGAATTGTTCGAGACAAAGAGTGCTCACACATTGTACATCCAAGAATTGGATAATAGCGGAGAAGGCTAGTTGGTTGAAACTTTCACATAGATCTAGGAATTCTTGGGTGACATCTTCAGATCTGCAACTTTTGTAACTAATTAATATCATTTTATTGTATATAACAGCACGATTTAGTATGATCGGATTAAAAATTTTTAAAAATTTTGCTGCGCATCTGACCAGTTTTTCCTACACGTACATCATGCTCATTATATCACAGCAAGTCTAATTCGGCATCACTTTAAAGTGTAAGGGTCTTCAAAATACAAAATTGAGCACCCAACACTAGTACTATACCCGTCTACATCAGAAGGAAATGGAGAATGATCATTAGGCTCATATTAAAAGGCTTGACGTTATGCATCGATAAGCTTAAGAGCAAATGCTTCAAAAGACTAATGAACTAAAAAATCAAGTTGCTGAAGTGACATAACTACTTCCTATTGCCCTCAAGGATAATGGGCAAACAAATACTGCTAATAAGGGTAAGGAACTAGCCAATCCTGAGGTTTATCCGAAGGGAAAGATTAAGACCACCAACACTTCTGAGGAAGTATCCTAAGAACAGTCACCCCCAATAGCACCGATCCTTCCTGCTCAACCATTCATCTATATAAACTCTACCATAGAAACATATTTGGCTCAAGGATATTATGGAGTAAATATGGGATTCTTACTAACAAATCTTTTAGTTCCATACCTTAATAAGTAAATAGAACAAGAAAAAATGGATGGTTCAAAATGTGTCGAGGTTGTTGAAATAGAATCTAAGTACAAGTTATTAGAGAAATGTCTCAAAGCTGTAAAAGGGAGTGGTAAGTTTAGAATTATGGATGCTAAATACTTAGGCCTGGTCTCAAACCTTGTTATCCCACATAAGTTCAAAGTACTAGATTTTTTATAAATACAATAGCCATAGACCCTACTGCATATATCTATATGCCAAAAAATGGCTAGGCATAAAAACAATAAGAAACTGTTAATACACTATTTTCAAGACAATTTAACTAAAGCAGTAGCATGACAGTATATAGAGCTTAATCCAATTAGAATTTAATCATGGGCAAATTTGGCTCGAGCTTTCCTTGATTAATATAAGCATGTATCTAATTAGGCTTCGGATTGTCTTACACTATTGAACATGGAAAAGAAAGCTACTGAAAACTTTAGGCAACATGCCTAAAGGTAGCGAGAAGAGACTGCCCAAGTTCATAGTCCACTAACTGAAAGAAAGATGGTAGTCATGTCTGTCAACACTCTGCAAGCTCTTTAGTATGAAAAGTTAATAGGGAATGCTACAAAAAATTTTACTAATATGGTGATATCCAGAGAAATGATTGACAATGCCACAAAGATCGATAAGATTTCAAGAGGGGAATCCTTTAGCTCTACCAAGAAGTCTATAGCTAAAGGCAAAGACAAGAAGGTGAACGCTATTAACAAGAGCCCTGCCAAGATTGCCCAGAATCCCTATTCAATACCAAGCATGTATTTCCCTAGCATGGCATATCCAAGCTTCAACCCATACACCCTAGTATTATAATTGATATACTCTACTAGATTCAACCCCACCATGAATCTTTCATCAAACCCAGGTCAAAATTCTTCTTTTAATATTTCATCTCACAACCAAAGTAACACCAAAACACCAAACATCAACAAGTCCTTCGTGAAAGAGAGTAATTTGATCCACTTCCCTATTCTTATCAAGAGGTTTATGCTCGCTTACTAGCAAGTTAATTGGTAGTCCTAGTGTTTATAAATCTAAGGTCACCTTCTTATCCTAAATGTTATGATAACAATGCCTATTGTGAGTACCATAGGGAAGCATAAGGTCACAACAGTAAAAATTACACTTTCTTCAAGCAAAAAGTTTAAAGCCTATTAAAAAAAGGCATGATCAAAATCAAACAAGGGTAGAACCTAATGTTAGAGCTGATCCCCTCTAAAACCATGTAAAATCGAGAGTAAATGTTTTGATTAATAGGAAATATTGTTGGGTCAAAAAGAATGTTGAAGAGATTAAATCACTAATATACAGGGTATGAGAGGTTGGGTTACTAGTCTCATATCAAGATAAAGAGCTTACCAAAACCCTCTATTGCTAGTATGGATAAAGGCACACTTTGTAGTACTGTCCAAAATTTTTAAGATTGGTTAAGAGATGATGAACCGTTTAGAAATTAAGTTATATGAAAAATGGGAGGAAGACATGGATTTTTTTATCAATTCTACAGAAATGGATGAGAAAGTCCCCCTCTACGGAGTTAGAAGATATTTGATCCTATTTACTAATTAGCCAGATACCAAAATCATGCCTGCACAACCTACTTCGAGAATGACTTTTTCGTTACCATCTCATTTCCCTTATAAGAAGGACAAAGTAGTGCCCTAGAAATATGATAGTAGAGTAGTGATAACTAGGGAATCTAGCCAACAAATGGCTACCATTGACTTTATGGGAGACACACAATGGTAAACACTATGCCCCAGCTACATTTAAAGTCAAAGTCAACCAAGAGAATGTTCCTTTGGCAATTTAAACACCAAAAGTGATAAAAAAATAATCAAATTCAAAAATGGTCAAAGAATCAGCAAATGAGAAAGAGGCTATGGAATTTCTTCAATTCATCAAGCACAGTGAGTATAGCATTGTAGATTTGCTAAACAAGTAACCCGCTAAGATATCTATGTTGCTATTGCTTTTAAGTTTCAAAGCTTATAGAAAAGCTCAACTTAAGGCTTTGAATGAAGCCTATGTCCCACCTGATATTCTAATAGGCCAATTGGATCACTTACTAAGCAATATTACAGTGGATAATTACATATATTTTAGTGATAATGAAATACCCCATAGAGGTAGATGAAATTATAAAACCCTCCACATCATTACATGTTATAAGGGACGTCTATTGCAAAAAGTTCTTATCAATAATAGGTTGCCTTGTATGTAATGCCTTCAACATGCTTGAACAAACATTCTATTGATATTTTTCATATTGTTGTCGGTTTTATACCACGCAGGTGTACGTATCGAAATAAGTGATAGAGTGATGAATAGAGTATTATTCCTACGAGGAATTGTACTAAATCTACTAAGTACTAAAATTAAAACAATTTAATCTTATTCAAATAAATAATTAAAAGAAGATTAATTAAAATTTAAATTAAACTAACTAAATGAAATTTAACTAAATAACACAGAAAATTAAATGAGTTTACTTAATCAATAAAAACCTAGGATTACAATTTCCCCCAACACTTTATTTAAATTTTATTTTATCCTTTTAACCTTATCTAATGATATTGAGTTGTTAACCTAGAATTCTAATTTATTTATAAGTACCTTCCGATGATCTTATAAAAATCTTTTTTAATCAATTTACTATATTCTTATGCAAACTGAATTAAAAGAAATTCATTAAGCTTAGACTCTAATTTGGTTACATATGGCATGCTTGTATAGTCCTATCTGAAATGCAGATCAATTCATCCTAATAAATGAATATGAAACATATGTCATTCAATCCAGGTCTAAACATAAAATTTCCTTTTCCAAGTTCATCAAGGTTATCGAATCAATCTAATTGATGGTCAATCAACTAGAAGCATTAAGAACAAGATTAAACAAAAAACTCAATTATCATTAAATCAAGAAAAGGATATTAAAATAATTCAAACTACATGTTAAGTTCTATTGTCATCCTAGAAAAATAAATTTAGCTCATAGTGATTAAATATAACACAAAACAATGAAGATCATAATTATTACAATAAAGATAAAAAGATAAAGGGAAAAAAGAAAACTAAGAATTATTAAATCCTGATCTTCAACTTCTTCGATTTTTTCTCCTATTGTAAAATATCAATAGCTTCTTTTCTTTTTTAAGACTAATAGCTATGAATTATCTAGGAATGCCTTCTAAACCTAAACATAAGGATCCTATTTATAGCCAAAACCCTAAAGTGGAAAAGCTTGATTTGTCAGTAACTTGAGCATATTTTTGGAAGCTTCCAACTTAGAATCACCTTGCATCCTTGAGTTCACTTTTCCTTTTCATTAAGTTATTATATTTTTGGAAGCTCCCTAGGGTTTTGACCTACAAAAATAGGAAATTATTTAAATAACTAAGTAATTAAAATATAAGGAAAGCAAATAGGACTAAATTAAAAATTGTTAAAAATAGAATATTACAAAATTAAAAAACTACTTAATATGAATGATATTTAATAAATATCTCTAAGACCTAGCTGATTTAATATGCATAATGAGACTAAATAACTCTATTCTATAGAGTTATCACACCCCCAAACTTAAGATTTTGCTAGTCCTCGAGCAAAAACAAATCAACTAAATGAAACAAAAGACAAATTAAAATGAATGTACTTGAAGGATGATTGCCTTAATTTTCCTCAAAAGTCATCTCAATATCTCAACTCAAGATAGGTATAAGCATAATTTAAAATCAAGCTTCAATTCAATCATAAATCTTAATGTTTTAGATGGATTTTCAATATATTTATAAATAATCCCTTTACAAATAAATTGCATGCAAACTGAATAAATTTATACCAATGTAACTCACGAATTAATACCAAATTCTTATATGTTTGCTTTTCATCTCTCTCTCCACTAATTTAGACCAACAGCTCATCAAAGGTCATGTAGGACTTTACTTAGCTTGTAATGTGAGGCTTGGGTAAAGGTAGGATAAGAGATATATTTTGGCTTAATTCACCCATAAACACTTTTCATTGTTCTAGATCTTTTATTGAGCCTTTTATAGCACTTTGAAGCACATACATTTTTTTCTTTTTTTTTTCAACACTTTTATGTGTTTTTTTTCATTTTCTTTTCTTTCTTTTTTTTTTCATGCTTCACCAATATAACTCAATCCAAAACATGGCTTAGTATATTTTCTAAAACAATTTCATGCTCATGCCTATGTACTAAAAGTTGATCATAGTTTTTCTTATTAGACTAGGCTAAAAATATGTGTGTCAATCAAAAGAAAATGATGTATCAATTAGGCTCAAATAGGGTAACTAAGGATTATTATATACAAGTAGGCTTAGAAAGGTTCAAATGATCCAAAGATGGCCTAAATCATCTCCTCAAATTAGTGTTGTCTAGGATTTTGCCTCAAGAGAGAATCAAACAAATTCTAGTCTTCTAGATTTAATTATAATTTGCATCAGCATAAACATTCTTCAAATAAGCAATACAAATCAATGCAAGAGATCAAATATTTAGAATTTTCAAAAATCATGTCCTAACAGTGAGAGAGATAAAAAAATCTAGTCATAAAATTAAATCATGCTTATATTTTCCCAAGAATCAAGATAAATCAATAACTAAGTTCTTATCATTGGATAAGGATCTCATCATATTAAGCACAAACATTTCAATAAAAAAAATTTAAAGATGCAAATGCATGAAAGCTAAATGCAAATTATTCTCCAAACTTTACTCATTCTAAAACACCCCCAAACTTAAACAAAGTATTGTCCCTGATGTGTTAAAATAAAAAATATTGTAAGAAAGAATACTCCCTTTTCATTGGATGAGGTGGTAGATGAGTGTCTAAGAATCATTATCCTCCTCCATATTCTCGTCTTTGCCAAATTTCTCAATATGGGGTAGGTGTGATGGTAGAGGCATTCGAGGGTAATTTGTCATGTTTAAGCCAGTTGATTTTTGAAAAAGTGGAACATCTTCTCCATGCCTTAATTACATTCAATTTGATAAGCCATTTGTGTTTCCAGGTTAGCCAAACATTGATTGACTATTAGTCCTACTTGATGTTGGCTCGGTCATGTTGGAGTAGATGAAGAACTAGCACTAACATTTGTTGGCTGAGTAAGTACTTCGTAACCACCCATTTTACTTATCATGTTGTAATCAATGGCTATCTTTAGGTGGAACAATTCTTCAGATTCTTCCCATTGAACATTTGCTTTGCCTCATAAGGAAGTAATCAAGGATGGGAACCATAATCCTTCTTTCGCTGGCTGTGCTGTATGCATCATCGCTGAATAGATAAGTTTACCGATGTCATTGACTTCCCCATAAGGGTGGAATAGAGCAAAATTGCTTTATCTTTGGTAACATCACATAAATGCTTACTAGGAAGTAAATTAATAGCTATGAAATGCAACCAAATCTTACCATTCTAATGTAATTCATTAGATTTGAAGGATATGGGTTCACCTTTAAACATCTGCCATTGTGTGTTGGGCTTGTAGAGATAGTCCTTCACCTCTTCCAGATTTATGTTGCCTTCAAAGAACTGTGAATACTCATCATAAAGAATGTTAGGTGTGTTATAAAAATCATTGATAGCTTTGCTACTTATTGGTACCCAGCATTCACGAACAAAAACTTTATTACCTATTAGTTCACATGCATTGGCATAAAATTCACGAACAATAGGTAAAACAGCAGAATTAGGAGGTTCACAAAATTTTTCCATTGTATAGAAGTTATGATATTGTCAATAACTGGGTAGTTTCCAGGAATTAAATTTAAACCTTTTTATGCATCGGGATTTTCACATCCCGTGCTTGGATAAATTATTGTAAAGCTTATTCGAACATAAATTTTTGTTGAGCATAGCTCTCACTCAAAATTGTTTTAGTCTTTTTTGGTGCCATCTAAATGTAAATTTATTTTTCAAAATAATAGGCAAGCTTGAACACACCCTCAATCAACTAAATGATGAGCAAAATTCAAACACCCCCAGCAAAATTTTTTTTAAGTAAACAACAAAGCATAAACTTAAAAAAATATAATCACTCATTAATCTCTATATCCAATTTCCAACAATCACCATGATCAAATTTATAAGATTGGTTAAGACAATAAAAGTCTAATACACACCATAAAAGATTGCTTAAACTCAAAATCTCTATAATTTCCATAATATAAGAATCCAAATTAGCTAAAAAGAAACTTACTAGGTAAAAACTTACAAAAATTCATGAAACTTATTTACTCAAAGTGTGTTGGATGACTTTTAGAGAGAGACAGAGAGCATAAATCCTCTTGAAAATCTTACTTGAATCCTATTTAGAGCAAAAAAAAATCATAGAGATGAGGTTAAATTCAAGAAATTTAGTGTTTTAGATGATGATTGTGATGGTGGGTTAGTGTTTTGAGTGAAGAGGAAGAGTGGGATTTAGAGTGAAGAGAAAGAGGATAAAAGTGGGGTGGCTGAGAATGGGTTTTAAGTTTTTAGGGTTTCTTCAACAAAACAAACAAAAAAAAATTTTTTTAGCTCGCGCTACAGCACCATTACACTCGCACTGCAGTGCCAGCTCCAATTCAGGGCACTCAACGCCTGGCCTCAACATGGTTTTCTTCGATTGGAACTGTAACGCTAATACCCTAGTGCCGTAATGCCAACTTTCGACTTATGGGGCACTACAGTGCCCTATGCTGGACACTGTAGTGGCCCAGCCTTTCATTTTTTTGATAAATTTATAAATGTTGAGAGAAAAAAAATACTAATGTCAATAAACTTGGTTGCCTCCCAAAAAGTGCTTGATTTATAGTGCTCGGCTTGATTATTTTTCGATCATTTTGGGTCGGTTAAGGTGATTGAAGACTTTTGGTGATCAAATCTACCTCCCTAATAATGTTTAATTCCCTACCTATTAACTTTAAAACTTTGATCAAAACTCTTATCTACAACTTTGACAGTGCCGTATAGGAACACTTTTTTTTATTTTTAAAGGTCTGAACCATCAAGACTTGAGTTTTCCTAGAAATAACTTTAAGTGTGAGTTATAGAGAAGAACATATTGACCTGGCTCAAACTTTCGCTCAAGAATCTTCGTATCATGCAATATCTTTGTTCTTTCCTTGTAAATCTTGGCATTTTCATAAGCTTAAAGTCAAAATTCTTCCATTTCATTTAGCTGTAATAATCGCCTTTCACCAACAGCATGAAGATTGAAATTCAAATTCTTGATTGCCCAATATGCTTTATGTTCAAGTTTTACAAGCAGATGACAAGCTTTACCAAAAACTAATTTATATGGAGATATCCCAATGGGTGCTTTATAAGCAGTTCAATATGCCCATAATGCATCATCCAATCTCTTAGACCAATCTTTCCTTGTCGGACTGACTATCTTTTCCAATATATTCTTGATCTCTTGGTTTGACACTTTAGCTTGGCCACTTATTTGGGGATGATATGCTATGGCAATTTTATGTTTAACCCTGTATTTAGCAAGGAGGGCTTTAAAATATTTATTACAAAAGTGTGAACCCTTATCACTAATTATAGCTCTTGGTGTGCCAAATCGAGTGAATATATTTTTCTTCAAGAAATTCAGTACGACCTTTGAATCATTGGTTGGAAAGGTAGCTGCTTCAACCCACTTTGAGATGTAATCTACAATAACTAGAATGTAAAGATTATTGTATGAGGAAATAAATGGTCCTATAAAATCAATACACCATATATAAAAAATCTCTACTTCTAGAATGTTATTGAGTAGCATCTCGTTTCTCTTTGATATGTTACCTACTCTTTGACACCTGTCACATCTCAAAACAAATTGGTGAGCATCTTTAAAAAAAGTTGGCCAATAAAAGCCTAATTGTAGCACTTTTGCTGTAGTTCGTTCTCCTCTAAAATGCACGCCATAATCTGATGAATGACGATGCTCCAAAATATTTTCTATTTCTTCTTTGGGTATGCATTTTCTAATAATCTGATCTACACATTGCTTAAACAAGAAAGGTTCATCCCAAATACTTGACATCCTGCAAGAACTTTTTCTTTTGTTGAGAACTTAAATCAGGAGGAAACACTTTGCTTATAATATAATTTACATAGTCGGCATACCATGGTAATTTTTTTTGATTTACCTGGAAGAGCTGCTCATCAGAAAATGTCTCATTGATTTGGATGGAATTGCCAACATTTGCCATGTTATCTAATCTTGAGAGATGATTTGCCACTTGATGTTCTGTTCCTTTTTATCATGAATTTCTAAATCAAATTCTTGCAAGACCAGTATCCATTTGATCAATCTTGGTTTGGCATCTTTCTTTTCAATTAAATACTTAATAGCAGAATGGTCAGTAGAAACAATAACTTTAGTGCCTACAAGATAAGATCTAAATTTACCAAATGCAAATACTATAGCAAGCAATTTTTTCAGTAGTAGTATAATTTATATGAGCATCTGTTAAAGTTTTGCTTGCATAGTACATGGGATACAAAACTTTTTCTTTTCTTTGTCCTAATACCGCTCGAATTGCAAAATCACTTTCATCACACATGAGTTCAAAAGAAAAATTCCAATCTAGGACAACAATAATAGGAGCAAAAACTAATCTTTTTTTTTAATTCTAGAAAAAAAGGCTAAACATGCATCATCAAAATTAAATGGTACCTTTTTTTCTAGAAGATTGCAAAGTGGTTTGGAGATCTTTGAGAAGTCTTTAATGAATCTCTGATAAAATCTAGCATGACTAAGGAATTTTTGAATTCCTTTAACCGAAGTTGGAGGTGAAAGTTTTTCAGTTATCTCGATCTTTGCCTTATCTACTTCAATGCCACTTGTTGAAACTAAATGTCCCAAAACAATGCCTTCTCACACCATGAAATGGCATTTTCCTAATTTAGG
Organism: Adansonia madagascariensis; assembly: GCA_038381835.1. Lineage (NCBI taxonomy): Eukaryota > Viridiplantae > Streptophyta > Magnoliopsida > Malvales > Malvaceae > Adansonia > Adansonia madagascariensis. The sequence goes on along the minus strand of JBBYHL010477055.1, from coordinate 3,598 downwards.
ACCAAATATATTTCTTCACATCTTTTTAGCGCCGAACCTAGATTGTGCAAGCATTCATCAAAAGAGTTTCCAAAAACTAAAAAATCATCCATAAATACCTTTAAGAAATTTTCCACCATGTGGAGAAATATAGCCATCATGCATCCTTGAAAGGTTGCTGGAGCGTTACAAAGTCCAAATGGCATTCTCCTAAAAGCAAAAGTCCTATAAGGGTATGTGAAAGTGGTCTTCTTTTGATCTTTCGGTGCTATGGCAATTTGATTGTATCCTGAGTAACCATCTAAAAAATAATAAAATTCTTTACTAGCTAACCTGTCAAGCATTTGATCAATGAAGGGTAAGGGGAAGTAATCTTTCCTAGTAGCTTTGCTAAGCTTCCTATAATCCACGTAAACTTGCCAACCGGTAACTGTTCTTGTTGAAATTAGCTCATTATTGTCATTGGGAACCATAGTTATTCCTCCTTTCTTTGGCATGCATTGGACTGGACTCACCCAAGAGCTATTAGAGATGGGATAAATTATGCCAGCATCCAACCACTTGATAATCTCTTTCTTAACCATATCTTTTATGATGGGATTAAGTAGGCGTTCATGCTCTATTATGGCCTTATGTTTGTTTTCAAAGAGGATTTTATGCATGCAAATTGAAGGACTAATCCCGTTAATATCAGCAAGTGACCATCCCAATGCTCTAATATGTTTTCTTAACACTCTAAGTAATCTGTCTTCCTATTCATCATTAAAAGAAGATGAATCATAATAGGCAAAGTAGTCTTCTAGCTAAGAAAATCATTCTTTAAACATAAAGGAAGTTGTTTAAGCTCTAAAAGAGGTTACTTCTCGATGAAAGACTTGGTTGGCGCATTAGATAAAGGTCTCAAAGTCTTGAATTTAGAATTAGATCTAGTTGAATGTGATGAATTGAGCAACTTTAAACACTTGATAAACTCTTCATCATCCCTTTCAAAAGTTGATACCAGTATTGCTTCCAAAGGGTTAATAGGATAACTTTCTATAAAAACTTCATTTGTTGCCCTATCTATTATATTTATCATAAAACACTTATCAAATTCGTTAGAAAATTTCATAGCTTTGAAAACATTAAATGTTTCCTCTTGGTCTTGAACTCTCATGGTAAGTTTGCCTTTTTAACGTCAATGAGAGCTCTATTGGTTGCTTGGAAAAGTCTCCCAAGAATGATGGGCATTTCATGATCTTCTTCCATGTCAAGAATTATAGAATTAGCTAGGAAGATAAATTTATCAACTTTTACCAAAACATTTTTAATAATGCCCCTCGGATATGTGTAGGATCTGTCTACCAATTGTAAAGTAACTGTTATGGGTTTTATCTCCCCTAAACCCAGATTCTTGTAAATGGAAAGAGGTATCAAATTTATACCTACACCAAGATCACATAATGCCTTTCCAAAAAATTGATTCCCAATGGTGCATGGAATAGTAAGACTTCCTGGATCTTTGAGTTTAAGTGGAAGTTTTTTTTTGCAATATAGCACTGCACTCTTCAGTAAGTGCAACAGTCTCAAATTCCCTCATTTTTCTTTTCTTTAACAAGATATCTTTCATGAATTTGACATAGCTAGGCATTTTTTCCAAGGCTTCAGTAAAAGGAATATTGATATGGAGTTTTTTAAATACCTCAAAGAACTTTCAGAATTAATTATCAAGTTTCTGCTTCTAAAGACGTTGTGGAAAATGTAGTGGTGGATAACCCTGAGGTTGTTGTTGTTGGATCTTGTCAACTTCTTTTTCACCATCTTCTTTTTTTAAAAAAATATTCTAGCTTTTTTTTTGCATTCTTTATCTCTCTTCCATTCTTAAGTGTAATAACCTTGCAATGCTCCTTTTCGTCTCTTCTCGGATTAGGTTCAGTGTTATTTGAAAGCATTCCCAATGGAAGATTATTGATAGAGGAAGCTATCTGCCCAACTTGTGTTTCAAGATTCCTGAGAGATATTGCTAGGGTCTGAATGATATTGTCTTGGCTTTCATTTTTTGCCCTAAACTCCATAAACACATCTTCTATTGATGGCTTTCTTTCTTGAACTGAAACTTAAGGTTGGTGAAGGACTTGAGCTTGCTGAGAAAATCCAAGAAAAAATGCTTGCCTATTTGTAGTTGACGGCCCTTGGTTATTATTCCAAGAAAAGTTTGGATGATTTTACCAACCTAGATTATAAGCATTTGAATAAGGGTTGTTCTGCTACCTATTATAATTTCCAACGTAGTTCACTGATTCAACATAATTAGAGCACTGTTTAGTAGAATGTCCATCTCCACATAAGTCACAAGCCATAAAAGAACTTGGAACTGACTATACATTCATAGCATCTAGTTTCCTAGTGAGTGCCGCTATTGTAGCATAAAGTGAAGTAATGGCATCAGCTTCATGAATTCCTGTAATTTTTTTTAGCAAACTTTTTTTAGTGGAGCAATGATCATTATTGGATGCCATCTCTTCGAGTAATTCATAAGCTTTATCCGGTGATCTCCCTATAAATGAACCACCTATAGCTGCATCAATAATAGTTCTTATTTGACCCATCATTCCATTATAGAAAGTCTGAACTTGAAGCCATTTAGGAAGATCATGATGAGGACATTTTTGAAGTAACTCATTGAATCTTTCGCAAGCTTCATAAAGTGATTCTGAGTCATACTGTGTAAAGGAAGTGATGTCATTCCTTAACTTTACTGTTTTAGCCAGAGGAAAGTATTTGGTAAGAAACTTTTGAGCCAAGTCATCCCAGGTAGTGATAGAACTGGCTGAAAGTGCATTCAAACAACTATTTGCTTTATCCCGAAGTGAGAAAAGAAATAATCTCAACCTAACAGCATCATCTGAAACTTCATTGTGCTTGAAAGTATCGCATGTTTCTAAAAAATTCATAATGTGAGCATTAGGATCTTCACTGGGTAGGCCACTAAATTGAATTAATGCCTGAATCATCTGAATGATGACTGGCTTTATTTCAAAGTTGTTGGCTTAAATGGCAGGCCTCAAGGGAATGCTCTGTGCAAGAGGGACAGCAAATTCCCTAGGCACTTCGTATCTTCTTCTTTAACCATTGCATTATTTTGAGTCAAAGCTTGCAAATTCTCTCTTCTATGTTAATGAAAAGTTCTTTAGGGTTCTGAATCAAAAGGGACAAGTTCCAAGTTTCTTGCTCTTCGCATACAATGGCAAAAGATACCTAAAAAAAATTTGAATTAAGATTAAATTTGCTTAGTATTAATATTAGCAAAATAATTTAGTTAAAACAAGTTCCCAACAACGGTGCCAAAAACTTGTTGTCAGTTTTATACCACGCAAGTGTACGCATCAAAACAAGTAATAGAGTGATGAATAGAGTATCGTTCCTACTAGGAATTGTACTAAATCTGCTAAGTACTAAAATTAACACAATTTAATCTTATTCAAATACATAAATAAAAAAAGATTAATTAAAATTTAAATTAAACTAACTAAATGAAATTTAATTAAATAACAAAGAAAATTAATGAGTTTACTTAATCAATAAAAACCTAGGATTATAATTTCCCCCAACACTTTATTTGAATTTTATTTTATCCTTT
>JBBYHL010477034.1:0-13042 GCA_038381835.1 Adansonia madagascariensis | reverse complement strand
ATTTTTGAATAATATTTAGGAATTGGTAATGATTACATGAAACATGATTTATTTGCAGATAATGTTTCCTGCTTTGGAGGATTTGGATATAAGTTCAATCAGTAAGATTGAAAAACTATGGCATAATGATCAGGTCCCAGGAACATCATTTAGTGTTCAAAATTTAACAAGGTTGAGAGTGTGCAAGTGCCGTAAGTTGAAATATGTATTTACTTCATCTATGGTTGAGAGCTTTGCGCAACTGAAAGAAATTTATGTTGGTGGCTGTGATGAAATGGAAGAGGTAATAGAAGGAATATTAGGAGGAGAAGAAGAGGGGTTCAGCGGCAGCATAACGGTGTTTCCTAAACTTGACCGCGTCCGCCTTACGAGGCTTCCCAATCTCAAAAGATTTTGCCGTGGAATTGCAACAATTAAATTCCCCGTTCTACGGACCTTAGAAGTATGGAGTTGTCCTGTTTTAAGCACATTTCATTGTGATAGTACAGGTGTTGGAAACAGCAGCAGCATCATCTCAACGGATCACTACTTCAACAATGATGTATCGACATCACGGTGTTTATTCAATCAAAAGGTATTTTTCTTCAACGTTCATGAATATATATATATAAATAGCCTAGTCTCATATCTAAAAAGTTAATAAATCAATTCATTTTTAATTGAACAAAAAAATTAATAATTTATAACATTATTTCATTTAACTTTTACTACAATTTAACTATTATAATATTTCTATTTTGATTAAACACCTAAAATTAAAAAAAAAAATCTATTTGCATTAGCCTATATTATTACTACTGAATGTTTCAACTTTTAGCAACTTTTTATCAATTCCAGACTTTTTTTTATTTCACCAATTATTATTAAATTTTAAAAATGCCAAATATAATCATTTTAAAAATAAATATAAATCTTATTACTCATCCAATGCCAATTTACCATAACATCAACATAAAAATTACACAGAAAAATCAAAGACTTAACAGGTTTTTAACAAGAAAAAGCCCAAAAAAAAAAAAAATCGACCTATATAGTACTTTTTTAATTCAGCAATTCTTATCAAACCTGAAGAAAATACCAATTATAAAAACTCTTAAAAAGAAAAATCAAATTACAATATAATAACAGGAAAAAGTGTACCCATCCAATCTCATTTACTATAAAATTCACATTTATAAAAAATTTAGACCTAACAAGCCTATACTCGTAAATTTCAAATAAAGTCAAATAAAAAAAATCTAAACTAAGCTTAATATAATTAATAATTAGTGTTTGAATCTACATGTTGTTTTAATTTTATTATTCACTTAAAGATAATTTTTAAAGTAAAGTATAGATATAAAAGAGCATAAATACAACACGAATATTTAAATTTGATTAATTATATGTATTAAAATTAATTTAATTCATTTAAATTATATTTATATTGATCATTTATTTCATATTAAGAAATAAAAAGTAATAAAATATAAACTTAACAACTCATCCAATAGCTCTTAACTTCTTATAACATAGTTTAACATAATTTTTTTACTATTTAATTGTTATAATATTTTTTTCTTTTGATTTAATAAAGTTTACAAAAATTTTACTTACACCAATTCATCTTATATTATTATTCAATATTTTAATTTTTACCGATAGTTTATGAATATAATAATTTTTGTTCAATGTTGTAAAAACAGAAAATTAATATAACCTTATTTTTTAAAAAATAAATAATGAATTATTATACAACATATAACACAAAATTGAGAGTTGTTTGAATAATGTCATATATGAGCACATGAAAAAATAATTAAAATATAATATGACATAAAAATAACATGACCATAATATAAATATACAAACTTGTTAAAATTTATATAAAATAAACGTGACACAAAATTAAAAGTTATTTGAATAATGTTAATTAAATCTAACAATTTTTGACATGATATAAACATAATTAAAGTACAAATATAACACAAAATAATAGCACTAACATGAAAAAATACACTAATATGTCAAAATATGAGAAAATTAATAAAAATAACTTTCTAAGTTATATAATTGGAAATATAGATTTTCATTATAATTAATTTATAATATAATTATAATAGGGTTTAGTATAAATGAAAGTCTAACCAATAATCACTAATAAAAATTTGTATATGTATTATAATTAATTATCATCCTATTATATTATATCCTTAATTTTGTATTTTATAATTTACTGATGAGCAAAAATTAATCGATATTTGCAAAACATGAATAAAATATTTATCTTAATTACTTTTTTTACGTTTTATGTTATATTTTAAAGCAAAGAATTTACCTAAATATTTTTATGTCTTATGTTATATTAATTAAAAATTATATATTAAACATTGCTAGAAAAATAAAACTCACTTAAAGTGTGAGATTGCACATATCTTATAAATTAAAATAAAATAAAAGTTTTCCTAATTCTTTGTAATTTCTTTTTATAATTACCACATGTTGAATTTTTTACGCTATAATTGTATTTAAGATAATATATATATGTATATATAAATTTTGGCACTCATTAACATAACATGAGAAAAATAATTAATATACAATATGATAAAAAAATAATATTAACATGACATGAATAAATAAAAAACGTGTCAAAATTTACATAAAAAAATTTATTAACTTGTTATCAATATGAATATAACGACACGTGATACAGAATTTAAAATTTGAATACATAGTTTCAGTTAGACTTTATACTTTCAAGAATAGCGTGAGTACTAAACATAAACGCAATATGAAAATATAACTAAAAGTGACATAACAAAAGAAAACACAACTTGAATACACGAAAATGTCAAAAATTTAAATAAAATAAATTATTAATATATAAAATTTATATAAATATATAATATACGAATATGACTTGAATATACTAAATAAAAACACACGCACACAAAAAAGAATAAGATGCAATGAGGGCAGAAAAACCAGTCTGCAATTTCACGTTAATTGCAAAATTATTCCCAATTGGAAAATCAATTGGGATTACTTTAAATATAAGTTACAAGATAATCCATAAAAAAACCAGGAAAACATGACATTAGCTCACAAACACCATCATATTTGCTAGAAAAACAGTGTCGGTTAACTTTACCCTTACTAATACATTTAGTTCATTAAAATAAAATAAAATAGTGATAATAGTAATTTGGTTTAATAGAATAGAATATTTTTAGGTTCGAATCCTCAACAAAGGGATTCAAATTCTTTAAAGCATTTTTGTATTTCTCCAAAGGCTAAAATAACCTTTCAATGGGGGCGGTATCGATTGACTATTTCGACCTTGAGCGAAGGAAGATCGAAATCGACTATACCCGAAATAGCCATTCAGTGAACCAAACAACCGCATTATTGTAACGCTCCAAATTAGCTTATAATGAAATAGTCATTATAATGAACTAAACATGTTATAAAATCTAAGAGCTATAAATTTAACGAAAATTTTTTCATGAAATGCCACTAATAAATGCTACTACAAACTAAAATATACTGTAACAAGCCAATAAGATATCAAATGTCAAACGCACTTTGAGAAAAAAATGCTAAGCGTAGGCTTGCAAAATATCAATTGTCATTTTCTAATACCGATTACTTATAATATATAAATTATAAATAAAATATAAATATTATTATCATAAAATTAAATTTGTGGAAAAATGTTATCAATTGACACATAGGATGGTATCAACCAATAATTCGTATATGTAACAAATTTCACATATTGTGTTGTAAAAATAATACTTTATTAAATATTAAAAAAATTGACCATCTGTGCGTAATTGAATCCAATTAAGAGGCCGCGCAACCTTTAATTAGTGTCTCAATTGAATCCTTATTGAGACTCAATTTTTTTAATAATGTATATCAATAATTTGTTGCAGTTTCTGATTAGTTCTCACATCTCAATTATACATAAGTAATGAAGTTAATGAGTTAGCCGATAATTAAGAAAATAAATACATTAAAATTAATCAATAAATGACTCAATAAGATTATATCAGTTAAGAAAAAATAATTTTATTAAATAAAAACTAGTAGTATTTTTAATTTGATAAAAAGATTATTAATGAAAAAAAGTTATTGTCGCGTTTATATGGATCAAATTTCTCATAGTTTAAACTAGGCTTAGTTAATTTTGAACTGCACTATTTTTTTCACTTAGATATTTTATGAATTTTCGCTCCCAGTTTAATAGATATACTATAATTCTGCCAAATATATTAGAACTTCCACCTAAGCTAATGATAGCAAGTAACAACCAATTAGAGGATGATGCATGGCAATATCAATGATACTAGCATAATATTATTAGTTGAAAAAAGCCAAAGCATTATCTTTTTAGTGGTGTTAGCATTTTGCGGTAAAAAGAGTGATAGAATATAGTATAAGTATAAAACTTAGAAATGAATATTCATAAAATACTTAAGTAAAAAAAAATTAGTATAGTTCAGAAGCTCATTTCATATTTAAGCCTTTAAACTATTAATTGAGTTGTGCACTTGTTTTGTACTTGCTAAATTGTGATGAAAAGAACTATAAAAAAAATTTCAATTATATAATTTAATGGTTTAAAAAAATTATTCTTTTATATATATCACTTAAAATATGTTTAATTACGTTTGACATCATAAGTCAAATGACATCAATATAATTAAAAAATTTATTTAGAAAGTTAAATTAAAATTAGAATACTTATGCTGTTTTCTATTGATTCAGATGCATTTTATAAAAATATTTATTTATCACGTAACTTTTTATTTTCAAAACCCAATTTTTTTTTTTTCAAATTCATTAATTTTTTAGATACGTTAAATTATAGTATCATTTAAATATCTTCTAAAGGTGGCAAAACTATGCATGATTTGTTTTCACTCATCAATTGTTTCTGCCAAATTAATTGATTAATTAACTAAATTTATACCTCCATTAATTTTAACATTTTTTCTGAGTACTAAATTATATATAAAAAATTTGAAGAACGCACCTTTGTGCATTAGCAAAAGAGGTAATCGACTAATAGAGTATGAATTTTAACTAAACATTAAAATTTTTTATAAAAAAAAATGTAATAGCAGCAGTGGGCCTAACCCGATTAAAAGTTATCGAAGACTTGACTCTAATTTAAAATCGAGCTTAAAAATTGTCTAAACCCATTTAATATGCTTTAAATTTTTCTATAAATCATTTCAAATGTTAAATGAAACTTATAAATTGAACAAACAATTAGATTTAAGAACAATTCTATTATTTCTTTTTGAACAAATAAATCTATTAAATATGATATCATGAACTTAAGAATTGTTATTATATATTACTGTGAATCATAATAATAGATTCTTTTAACTGATTCAATGTCAATAGTTCATACTCAAAATATAATTACTTAAGCATATATTTAAAATTTTAGTATAATTATCTCTTGGAAGGTAATTACAGTCCTTGCATGAAGCTTATTTTAAGCAATAGGATTTCAAGAATATATCTAATCAAAGAAGGTTGAGTTGTCTTGAAATAATCAATGCTAATCATGTTTATTTCTTCCTGTATATTTAGGATCAATGTTTGAAATCATTAATTAACATTACATTTTTTATTAATTTTTGAATAATATTTAGGAATTGGTAATGATTACATGAAACATGATTTATTTGCAGATAATGTTTCCTGCTTTGGGGGATTTGCAAATAGGTTCACTCAGTAACATTGAAAAACTATGGCATGATGATCAGGTTCCAGTAGCATCGTCTGGTGTTCAAAATTTAGCAGCATTATATGTGCAAGGGTGCCATAAGTTGAAATATGTATTGACTTCATCTATGGTTGAGAGCTTTGCTCAACTGAATATGCTTTATGTTGTTGAATGTGATGAAATGGAAGAGATAATAGAAGGAATATTAGGGGGAGAAGAAGAGGGGTTTAGCGGCGGCATAACGGTGTTTCCTAAACTTTACCACGTGGAACTTGAGAATCTTCCCAACCTCAAAAGATTTTGCTGTGGAATTACAACAATTGAATTCCCCGTTCTGCGTTCCTTATATGTAGAGACTTGTCCTGTTTTAAGCACATTTCATTGTGATAGTACAGGTGTTGGAAACAGCAGCAGCATCATCTCAACGGATCACAACTTCAACACTGATGTATCGACATCACACTGTTTATTCAATCAAAAGGTTTTTTTCTTCAACATTCATGAATATATATATATATACACACACACACACACACACACACACACACACACACACACACACATATATATATATATATATATAAATAGCCTAGTCTCATATCTAAAAAATTAATAAATCAATTCATTTTTAATTGAACAAAAAAATTAATAATTTATAACATTATTTCATTTAACTTTTACTACAATTTAACTATTATAATATTTCTATTTTGATTAAACACCTAAAATTAAAAAAAAAAAAAAATCTATTTACATTAGCCTATATTATTGCTGCTGAATGTTTCAACTTTTAGCAACTTTTTATCAATTCCAGACTTTTTTTTATTTCACCAATTAGTATTAAATTTTAAAAATGCCAAATATAATCATTTTAAAAATAAATAAAATCTTATTACTCATCCAGTGCCAATTTACCATAACATCAACATAAAAATTACACAGAAAAATCAAAGACTTAACAGGTTTTTAACAAGAAAAGCCAAAAAAAAAAAAATCGACCTATATAGTACTTTTTAAATTCAGCAATTCTTATCAAACCTGAAGAAAATACCAATTATAAAAACTCTTAAAAAGAAAAATCAAATTACAATATAATAAAAAGAAAAACTGTACCCATCCAATCTCATTTACTATAAAATTCACATTTATAAAAAATTTTGACCTAACAAGCCTATACTTGTAAATTTTGACCTAATAGTGTCGTATATGAACACAACATAAAAAATATAAAATATGACACGATATAAAAAATAACATGATCACAATATAAATATACAAATGTGTTAAAATTTATGTAAAACAAATATAACACAAAATTAAGATTTATTTAAATAATGCTAATTAAACCTAATAATTTTAGATACGATACAAAAATAATTAAAGTACAAATACAACACAAATAATAACACTAACATGAAAAAAAATACACCAATGTGTCAAAATCAGTGAAAGTAATAAAAATAATTTATAAGATATATAATTAGAAATATAGATTTTCATTATAATTACTTTGTAATATAATTATAATAGAGTATAGTATAAGTGAAAGTCTAAGCAATAATCACTATTAAAAAATTTGTATACGTGTATTATAATCAATTATCATTATATTATATTATTCGTTAATTTTATTCATTATGATTTATTAATGAGCAAAAATTAATTCATATTAGCAAAACGTGGATAAGATATTTATCTTAATTACTTTTTTACATTTTATGTCATATGTTAAAATAAAAAATTTAGCTGAATATTTTTATGTCTTCTGTTATATTAATTAAAAATTATATATTGAACATTGCTAAAAAAATAAAACTCACTAGTGTGAGATTGTACATATCTTATAAATTAAAATAAGATAAAAGTTATCCTAAATTCTTGCCACATGTGGCAAGCAATTGTAATTTTTTTAATAATTATCACATATTGAATTTTTTATGATATAATTATATTTAAGATAATATATATACATATATATATTGGCACTCATTAACACAACATGAAAAAAATTAAAATACAATATGATATAAAAAATATTAACATGACATGAATAGACAAATAGCGTGTCAAAATTTATATAAAAGAAATTATTAACTTATTATTAATATGAACATAACGACACGTGATACAAAATTTAAAATGTGAATATATAGTTTCAATTAGACTCAAGCGCAGCGTGAGTATTAAATACAAACGTAATATGAAAATATAACTAAATACAGCATAACAAAAAAAAAACATAATTTAAATACATAAAAATATCAAAAATTTAAATAAAATAAATTATTAATATAAAAAATTTATATAAATATATAATATACGAATATTACTTAAATATACTAAATAAAAACACACACAAAAAAAAAAAAGAATCGGATGAAATGGGGGCTGAAAAACAAGTTTGCAGTTTCACGTTAATTACAAAATTATTCCCGATTGGAAAATCAATTGGGATTACTTTAAATATATCTTGCAAGATAATTCATAAAAGAAAACCACTACAGGAAAACATGACATTAGCTCACAACCACCGTTATATTTGCTAGAAAAACTGTGCCGGCAAATTTATCGGTCTTTAACTTTACCCTTACTTACTAGGATAAAATAAAATAATTATAATAATAACTTGGTTTAATAGAATATAATATTATGAGGTTTAAATCTTCAACAAAGAGATTTAAATTTTTTAGAGTATTTTTGTATTTCTTTCAAAGGCCAAAATAACCTATTGAGACTCAATTTTTGTAATAAGGTACATATTTTTTTCAATAATTTTTATAGTTTTTGATTAGTTCTCACTTATTAGTGATATGTAATTAATAAAGTTAATGAGTTAATCAATATTTAAGAAAATAAATACAATAAAATCAATTAAGAATTGACTCAATAAGAATATATCAATTAAGAAAAAACAATTTTATTAAATAAAAACTAGTTAGTATTTTTAATTTGATAAAAAAATTATTAAGGAAAAAAGTTATTGTACATGGATTAAATTCATTGTAGCTTAATTAATCCTGAACTATACTATTTTTTCACTTAAATATCTTATGAATTTTTGTTCTTAGTTCGGTAATATAAGTCCGTCAAATATCTTGATACTTCTATCTAACACCGTTAAGTTAATAATGACATGACAAGTAACAACCAATTAGATGTTAACATTTGACAATATCAATGATACATGGCATAATATTATTGATTGAAAAAAGTTAAAGCATTACTTTTTTAATGAGTTTAGTATTTTAGGGTAAAATGAGTGACAGAATATAGTATAAGTATTAAACTAATAATAAAAATTCATAAAATACTTAAGTAAAAAAAATTGTATAGTTCAGGAGCTAAATTTAAATTTAAGCCTTTAAACTATTAATTAAGTTGTGCACTTCTTTTGTACTAGTTAAAATTGTGATTAAAAAAATATTAAAAAAATTCAATTACATAACTTTAAGGTTTAAAAAATTATTCTTTTATTTATATTACTTAAAATGTGTCTAATCGAATTGGACATCATAAGTTAAATGATATCAATTTAATTAAAAAATTTATTTAAAAAGTTAAATTAAAGTTAAAATACTTACATTGTTTTTAGATGCATTTTATAAAAATATTTATTTATAATGTAACTTTCTATTTTCAAAACCCAATATTTTTTTTTTTTTCAAATTCATCAAAGTATGGTATCATTTAAATACCTTTCGATGGTGTCAAAACTATGCATGATTTGTTCTCACTCATCAATTGTTTTTGCCAAATTAATTGATTAACAAAACTTATACCTCCATTAATTTTAACATTTTTTTATGAGTACTAAATTATATAAAAAAATATTAAAGGCTGCACTTTTTGTACATTAGCATAAGGGTAATAGAGTATAAATTTATATTTAATATATTGATAATGTACAAATTTATATATTGTTATTGAATTAGATGATATTATCTCGTTGAAGTAAAAATTATTTATATTTATTTTTAAAAATTTTAACAAAATTCTATCATTGAATTGAACCAATGATGCTATAATCATTTTCCCCTACAATGTATAATTTTACATACTCTTAATGCATTAAATTTATGCTTAACCTGCTGCCACCATATTGAATCTTCACTTTTATTTAAATTAACTTTTAACCCATTGATCTAGTACCAGTAAGAAAGTTTACACATAATGCTATTGATTTTTATTTCGGAGAGTTTAATAAAAATTAGTCAATATTTAATTTAAGAATGAAAACAAAACTATCAATTGAGAAAATTTTAATTTAATAATTAATGGTTTTAATAATAATACATATATATAAATTAGTTAGTATTATTAAAGATACATCATTCATTATTTGTGCTTGTAGAGTTCGTATTTTTATTCAGTTTGTATAGGTTTATATTTAGTATTTACCTCATAAATATTGTAGTCATTTTTAGAATTATTCCAGCATTGTAGAGTTAAAAGTTTAAATTTAGAAGTCTAAATTATTTCAGTGTCGAAGACATGATGAGATTTGCTAAATAATTAAGAAAATGCAAAACAAGATGTATAGGGTGGCACATTCACATGTAGAAAGAAAATGTAAAAAAAAAATCATAGTTTCTTTACATTTTTTTAGTTATGTTTCTCATTAATTATATTAAGTTACTAACCCATTCAAATGAATTATATGTCTGTATAGGTGTCATTTCCTGTGCTACAAAGGTTGTCTCTTACGAGCCTAGATAGCTTGGAAAGGCTATGGTCTGACCGAGTTGCCCAAGTTTTGTTTTCCAAACTAATTTCCTTTAGTTTGGAAAGTTGCAACTTAATAGAAGAAATAATAGAAGGCGAAGATGATGAAGTGAAACATGAAGTCACTTTTCCCCTGCTCGAGAGACTGTCACTTATTCATCTACCAAAGCTAGAAAGCTTCTGCTCATCGAGGAAATATACTTTTGAATTCCCATCCTTAAAAGATGTTTTTGTGGAAGCTTGTCCAAATATGAAAATGTTCTCTCAAGGAGACTCAAACACACCTTTGTTGCACAAAGTACTCTTAGAATGGAGCGTTGGAGGGGCTTGGCGTTGGGCGGGCAACCTTAACAGCACCATACAGCAACTATTCAAAGAAAGGGTATGTTTTTACAAATTTCCTTATTGTTTAGTAGTATTTTTCGAAATTTCAGTCTGTTTACTTTTTACACTTGATTGCATTCTCCGATCAAAACCAAATAAATAGAGTGAGAAGAATGGTTTTCGCCGGTTAGCGTTAAAACTTCGTCTATTAGTTTGGTATTTAAAAAATTTAGTCGGTTAATGCATGTAGAAGAGCAATAGCACATAGTGAAGAGAGAATTGCATGTGAAGAAATATATACTGTTTTTATTTAGAATTCAGAGATTTGCTCATTAAATTAACACAAAATTGAAATCGGTGGCAGTGACCGTCACACCATTGTAAATTAAAATTACTTCTTTCCGCCTTTTCACTAATATTACTCCTACTGATAATAGAATACCGTGGTGGAATTAAGAAGACTATAAAGTAGAATTAAGAAAAGAAACATAGAATTTAGATCAGAAGAACAGGAAGAGAAAGAAACAGAGAGATAGAGAGAATTTCTTTGATAGTCTTTTTCCATTCATACATTCAACTCATCCCTGAGTTCGTTACGGATCTGTTCTGCGGCTCCATCAAGTTTCGACTCCATCCGATCGAACTCCTTCTGCAGCCTCCTCGTCGTCGTGCCTTTTGCTATAGCTAGTTCGTGTGGCTTTGATACCAATGTTATGGCTCTGAAACAAGAAGAATTCTTGCAACAAAAGTAAGATTAAGAATAAAGAATACAGAGTAAGACATAAGAGATAAAATATAAAGAAAGAAAGGAGAGAAAGGATTTCTGTGAAGATAGTGGGGCTTAACCACCCTCCTTTCTTGGACTATATATGTATACATATTCAATAAAAAAATGCTAAGTCAGTTTCTGAAATTAACATCATCTGACATTAACTAATGCTACATTAGCAACACTTAGACTAAATTGATTACCTAAACCATTGAACTGTAAAGGGAATGTCTTCTACCTGTAACAGGAAGAAGAAGAGGAAGAAGAAGAAGATGATGATGATGAAAAGCCAACGAAAAATAAAAACATAAAAGAGAATTCTGAAGGTCAAGGCAATCCTTCCACTTCTAACACCCAAGTAAGCCAAATTTCATTCCAGTAAATTGTTCTTCATATTCTTCTTCACGACTAATATTAATTTTTCTTGGGAATTACCATACGCAGAATCATACAGAGGAAGTGCGGAATTTCATAAAAGATGAAGGCAATTCTTCAACTTCTAATGTCCAATGATCCCATCCAAGTAAGCAAATATTCATTCTAAAAATCATTATGGACCATTCATTCGTCAGTATATATATATACATATATATATATATATATATATATTTCGTTCCTTTTAATGCAGATGATTTACCTTTTCTTTCATTATTTATTTCTCTTATCAGTATAATACACACTGATGTAAATGTTCTTAATTTGCTTTTGACACAATTCCGTTGTATAATATGATTTTTCTTATCTTTAAACAACCTTTGCTTTTCCTTGTGGTTAGAGAATGTTTAAATGTATAATAAATAAATAACGAGAGGGATTATGTGGTGATGATCTTCAAGTGCCATAACTGGCTAAGTGTATGAATTATGGTATGTGAGATCAATCCGCTACCTTGAAAAATTGTAAGGCGTTAACATATTCACGTGAAAAAAAAAAAAAAGTTCCTTCTTTTGCAAACATTAAATATCTGAAAAGTGTAACACGTCCAAATTAATGTTTCCACAATTTTATATGTTTATATATATATATATATATATATATATATATATCCATCCTGCATCAAGTGAAATTGTAATGGATAGCAAGTTTGGACAAATTTTTGTCACATTGTTTTGTTTTAATTCAGTCGAGAAATATTGTTTATACTGTATTTGTGTTTATTCATGGATTTAGAAAGAAAGATTTCATTGGTTTGATTTCAGCTTCATAGGTTACCGGAGCTGATGCTACGATGCAAGCTGACAAGATTTGAAAGCCAATGGCCCAACAGCATAAGACCAGAAGAAAATTCATATTCCAGACATTTTCTGCCTGATGTTTGGGGGAAGTTGAATGTTAAATGATGATCAGTATTGTATCCACTGCTGCTTCAGTTTTCTGGACAAGTTTCGTGTTTCATGTACAAAGATTACTATTATGTCTGCCACAATTACTCACTTTTTTTTTCCAGCTTGATTTAGAAGTACCATTCGAATTTAAGTTAATTTCTTCAATTTGCAACT
>JBBYHL010477024.1:0-13043 GCA_038381835.1 Adansonia madagascariensis | reverse complement strand
AACATTATTGTAGTGTCTCGTCACAAAAAGAATGGGGATTATTCCAAGCATCCCAGTTTGTCTTATTTGCTTGATGACCTTTGATTATAAGGAAAATGGTGGATAAAAAATAATTTCTTGCCAAATCAAAGCACCAATACCGTGTGTCCCAAGGAGGGGAACATGGTTGTAACGCCCAATTAGAAAAAGAATGGAGATTATGATGAAAATCCAAGTTTGTCTAATTTGGCAGATGAACTTTGATTATAAGGAAAATGTTGGAAAGAAAAGCTTTTCTTCCCAAACCAAAGCATAAATATCAGTTGTCCTTATAGGGAGAACATGGTGGTAGTGCCCAATCACGAAAAGAATGGAGATTATTATGAGAACCCAAGTTTATCTCATTAGACGAATGAATTTTAATTCTATGAAAAATAGTGGGAAGAAAAGCTTTTCTTGCCAAGCCAAAGCACCAATATCGTGTGTCCCAATAAGGGGAATATGGTTGTGGTGCCCAATTAAAAAAGGAATGGCGATTATGATGGAAATCCGAGTTTGTCTCATTTGATAGACAAACTTTATTATAAAGAAAATGGTGGAAAGAAAAGCTTTTCTTGCCAAACTAAAGCATCAATATCATATATCCCAATAGGGAGAACATGTTTGTAGTGCCCACTCATAAAAAGAATGGAAATTATTATGAGATTCTAAGTTTGTCTCATTTGGCAAATAAACTTTGATTATAAGGTAAATGGTGGAAAGAAAATCTTTTCTAACCAAACCAAAGCATCAATATAATGTATTCCAATGAGGAGAGCATCATTGTTGTGCCTAATCACAAAAAAAAATCATGCATCCCAATAAGAAGAACATGGTTGTAGTGCCCAGTCATGAAAAGAATGGAGATTATTACGAGAATCCAAGTTTGTCTCATTTGACGAATGAACTTTACTTATAAAGAAAATGGTGGAAAGAAAATCTTTTCTTACCAAACCAAAGCGCCAATATCGTGTGTCCCAATGAAGGGAATATTGTTGTAGTGCCCAATCAAAAAAGAATGAAGATTATGATGAAAACTCAAGTTTGTTTCATTTGATAGACAAACTTTGATTATAACAAAAATGGTGAAAACTAAAGCTTTTCTTGCCAAACCAAAGTAGCAATATGTTGTGTCCCAATAGGGAGAACATGGTTGTAGTGCCCAATCACAAGAAGAATGGATATTACTACGAGATTCAAAGTTTTTCTCGTTTGATGGATAAACTTAGAATATAAGGCAAATGGTGAAAAAAAATATTTTCTAGCCAAAGCAAAGCATCAATATGATGTATTCCAATGAGAGGAACATGATTGTAGTACCTAATCACAAAATAAAAATATCATGTATCCCAAAGAGGAGAACATGATTGTAGTGCCCAATCATGAAAAGAATGAAGATTATTACGAGAATCCAAGTTTGTCTCATTTGATGAATAACCTTTGGTTACAAGGAAAACAGTGGAAAGAAAAGCTTTTCCTGCCAAGCCAAAGCACAAATATCATGTGTCCTAATAGGGAGAACATGGTGGTAGTGCCCAACCACGAAAAGAATGGAGATTATTACAAGAATTCAAGTTTGTCTCTTTAGACGAATGAACTTTGATTGTATGGAAAATGGTAAAAAGAAAAGCTTTTCTTGCCAAACCAAAGCACCAATATCGTGTGTCCCAAAGAGGGGAATATGGTTGTGGTGCCTAGTCAAAAAAGGAATGGCGATTATGATAAAAATCTAAGTTTATCTTGTTTGATGGAAAAACTTTGATTCTAAGGAAAATGATGGAAAGAAAAGCTTTTCTTGCCAAACCAAAGCATCAATATCACGTGTCCTAATAGGGAGAACATGGTTGTAGTGCCCACTCACAAAAGGAATAGAGATTATTACGAGATTCTAAGTTTCTTTTATTTGGCAGATAAACTTTGATTTTAAGGTAAATGGTGGAAAGAAAATCTTTTCTAGCCAAAATAAAGTATCAATATCATTTATTCCAATGAAGAGAACATCATTGTCATGCCTAATCACAAAAAAAAAATATCATGTATCCCAATGAGGAGAACATGATTATGTGCCCAATCATGAAAAGAATGGAGATTATAATGAGAATCCAAGTTTGTCTCATTTGACGAATGAACTTTGACTGTAAGGAAAATGGTGGAAAGAAAATCTTTTCTTACCAAACCAAAGCACCAATATCGTGTGTCCTAATGAAGGGAATATGGTTGTAGTGCTCAATTGAAAAAAGAATGGAAATTACAATGAAAATTCAAGTTTGTTTCATTTGATGGACAAAGTTTGATTATAACAAAAATGGTGGAAACAGAAGCTTTTCTTGCCAAACCAATGCATCAATATCTTGTGTCCCCATAGGGAGAAAATGGTTGTAGTGCTCAATCTCAAAAAGAATGGAGATTACTACAAGATTTCAAGTTTTTCTTGTTTGATGGATAAACTTAGATTATAAGGCAAATGGTGGAAAGAAAATCTTCTTAGCCAAACCAAAGTGTCAATATGATGTATTCTAGTGAGAGAAAGATGATTGTAGTGCCCAATCATGAAAAGAATAAAGATTATTATGAGAATCCAACTTTGACTCATTTGATGAATAAACTTTGATTATAAAGAAAATGGTGGAAAGAAAAGCTTTTCTTGCCAAAACAAAGCACTAATATCATGGGTCCTAATGAAGGGAACGTATTTGTAGTGACCAATCAGAAAAGGAATGGAGATTATGATGAAAATCAAAGTTTGTCTCATTTGATGGATGAACATTTATTATAAAGAAAATGGTGGAAAGAAAAGCTTTTCTTGCAAAACCAAAGCATCAATATCGCGTGTCCTAATGAGGGGAACATGGTCGTAGAGCATAATAAAAAAAATGGATATTATTACGAGAATCCAAGTTTGTCTTATTTAATGGATGAAGTTTGATTGTAAGGAAAATGGTGGAAAGAAAAGCTTTTCTTACCAAACTAAAGCATCAATATCGTGTGTCCTAATAGGGAGAACATGGTTGTAGTGCTCGATCATGAAAAGAATGGAGATTATTATGGGAATCCAAGTTTGTGTCATTTGATGGGTGAACTTTAATTATAAAGCAAATGGTGGAAAGGGAAGCTTTTCTTGGCAAACCAAAGCAACAATATTGTGTGTCCTAATGAGGGGAACATGGTTGCAGTGCCCAATCAAGAAAAGAATGGAGATTATGACAAAAATCCAAGTTTATCTTATTTGATTGACGAGCTTTGATTATAACAAAATGGCAGAAAGAAAAGCTTTTTTTGGTAAACCAAAGCATCAATATCATATGCCCCAATAGGGAGAACATGGTTGTAGTGCCCAATCACAAAAAAATGGAGATTATTACGAGAATATGAGTTTGTCTCATTTAACGTATAAACTTTGATTATAAGGAAAATGGTGGAAAGAAAAGCTTTTGTTGCTAAACCAAAGCACCAATGTTGTGTGTCCTAGTGAGGTGAATATGGTTATAGTGCCCAATCCAAAAAAGAATAGAGACTATGATAAAAATCCAAGTTCATCTCATTTGACAGAAGAACTTTGATTATAACAAAAATGGTGGAAAGAAAAGCTTTTCTTGTCGAACTAGCGCATCAATATCATGTGTCCTAATAGGGAGAAGATGTTTGTAGTGCCCAATCATGAAACAAATGGAGATTATTACAAAAATCCAAGTTTGTGTCATTAGATGAATAAACTTTGATAATAAGGAAAACGGTGGAAAGAATAGCTTTTCTTGCCAAACCAAAGCACCAATATTGTGTGTCCCAATAAGAGGAATATGATTATGGTGCCCAATCAAAAAAGGAATGGTGATTATGACAAAAATCTAATTCTGCCTCATTTGACAGATGAGCTTTGATTATAAGAAAAATGATGGAAAGAAAAGCTTTTCTTGCCAAACCAAAGCACCAATATCATGTGTCCTAATAGGGAGAACATGGTTAGTGTGCCCACTCATAAAAGGAATGGAGACTATTTATCTCATTTGGCAAGTAAACTTTGATTATAAGGTAAATGGTGGAAAGAAAATATTTTCTAGCTAAACCAAAGTATCAATATTGTGTATTCCAATGAGGAAAACGTCATTGTAGTGCCTAATCACAAAAAGAAAATATTATGCATCCCAATGAAGAGAACATGATTGTAATGCCTAATCACCAAAAGAATAGAGATGATTATGAGAATCCAAGTTTGTCTCATTTGATGAACAAACTTTGATTACAAGGAAAATGGTAGAAAGAACAACTTTTCTTTCTAAACCAAAGAACCAATATCGCGTGCCCCAATGGCGGGAATATGGTTGTAGTGGCAAATCAAAAAAAATGGAGATTCTGATGAAAAGTCATGTTTGTTTCATTTGACGGATAAACTTTGATTATAATAAATTGGTGGAAAAAAATCTTTTCTAGCCAAACAAAAGCATCAATATCATGTGTCCCAATTGGGAGAACAAGGGTGTAGTACCCAATCACAAAAAGAATGGAGATTACTATGAGATTCCAAGTTTTTCTCATTTGAGGGATAAACTCAGATTACAAGGCATATGGTGGAAAAAAATCTTTTCTAGCCAAACCAAAGCATCAATATGATGTATTCCAATGAGGGGAACATGATTGTAGTGCTTAATCACAAAACGAAAATATCATGTGTCTCAAAGAGGAGCACATGATTGTAGTGCCCAATCACGAAAAGAATAGAGATTATTACGAGAATCCAAGTTTATCTCACTTGACGAACGAACTTTGGTTATAAGGAAAATGGTGGAAAGAAAAGCTTTTCTTTCCAAACCAAAGCAACAATATCATGTGTTCCAATAGGGAGAACATGCTTGTAGTGCCCAATCACAAAAAAGAATGGAGATTACTACGAGAATCCAAGTTTATCTAATTTGACAGATGAACTTTGATTATAAGGAAAATGGTGAAAAGAAAAGCTTTGCTTACCAAACCAAAGCATGAATATCGTGTGTTCTAATATGGAGAACATGGTTATAGTGCCCGATCATGAAAAAAATGGAGATCATTACGAGAATTCAAGTTTGTGTCATTTGATGGGTGAACTTTGATTATAAAGAAAATGACAGAAGGAAAAGCTATTCTTAAGGAACCGAAAGCATCAATATTGTGTGTCCAAATAAGGGGAACATGATTGTTGTGTCCAATCAAAAAAAGAATGGAGATTATAACGAAAATCCAAGTTTGTCTCTTTTGACTAACAAACTTTGATTATAACAAAAATGGTGGAAAGAAAAGCTTTTCTTGCCAAACCAAAGCATCAATATCATGTGTCCTAATAAGAAGAACATGGTTGTAGTACCCAATCACAAAAAGAATGGATATTGTTTTGAGAATCCAAGTTTGTCTCTTTGGAGTAACGAACTTTGATTATAAGGAAAATGGTGGAAAGAATAGCTTTCCTTGCAAAACCAAAGCACTAATATCGTGTGTCCCAATGAGGGGAATACGGTTGTGGTGCCTAATCCAAAAAGGAAAATATTGTGTATTCCAATGAGGAAAACGTCATTGTAGTGGCTTATCACAAAAGGAAAATATTGTGCAGCCTAATGAAGAGAACATGATTGTAGTGCCCAATCACGAAAATAATGAAGATTATTACAAGAATCCAGGTTTGTCTCATTTGATGATCAAATTTTGATTATAAGGAAAATGGTGGAATGAAAAGCTTTTCTTGCCAAACCAAAGCACCAATATCGTGTGTCCCAATGGGGGAATATGGTTGTAGTGCCCAATCAATAAAAGAATGGAGATTTTGATGAAAATTCAAGTTTGTTTCATTTGACGAATGAACTTTGATTATAACAAAAATTGTGGAAACAAAAGCTTTTCTTGCCAAACAAAAGCATCAATATCATGTGTCCGAATAGAGAGAACATGGTTGTGGTGCCCAATCACAAAACGAATGAAAATTGTAATAAGATTCTAAGCTTTTCTTATTTGATGGATAAACTTAGATTATAAGGCGAATGGTGGGAAAAAAATCTTTTCTAGCAAAACCAAAGCATCAATATGATGTATTCCAATGATGGGAACATGGTTATAGCGCCCAATTACAAGATGAAAATATCATGTATCCCAAAGAAAAGCACATGATTGTAGTGCCCAATCACAAAAAGAATGGAGATTATTACGAGAATCTAAGTTTATCTCATTTGACGAATGAACTTTGATTATAAGGAAAATGGTGGAAAGAAAAGCTTTTCTTGCCAAACCAAAGCACCAATATCATGTGTCCCAATGAGGGGAATATGGTTGTAGTCTCCAATCAGAAAAGGAATGGAGATTATGAAAAAATCAAAGTTTATCTTATTTGACAGATGAACATTGATTACAAGGAAAATGGTGGAAAGAAAAGCTTTTCTTGCCAAACCAAAGCATCAATATCATGTGTCCCAATAGGGAAAACATGGTTGTAGTGCCCAATCACAAAAAGAATGGAGATTATTATGAGAATCAAAGTTTGTCCAATTTGACAGATGAACTTTGATTATAAGGAAAATGGTGGAAAGAAAAGCTTTTTTTACCAAACCAAAGCATCAATATCGTGTGTCATAATATAGAGAACATGGCTGTAGTGCCTGATCATGAAAAGAATGGAGACTATTACGAGAATCCAAGTTTATGTCATTTGATAAGTGAACTTTGATTATAAAGAAAATAGTGAAAACAAAAGCTTTTCTTGCAAAACCAAAGCATCAATATCGTGTGTCCAAATGAGGGGAACATAGTTCTTGTGCCCAATCAAAAAAACTAAAGATTATGATGAAAATTCAAGTTTCTCTCATTTGACTAACGCACTTTGATTATAATGAAGATGGTGGAAAGAAAAGCTTTTATTGCCAAACCAAAGCATCAATATCATGTGTCCTAATAGGGAGAACATGGTTGTAGTGCCTAATCACGAAAAGAGTTGAGATTATTACGAGAATCCAAGTTTGTCTCATTTGACAAATGAACTTTGGTTATAAGGAAAATGGTGGGAAGAAAAGCTTTTCTTGCCAAACTGAAGCACCAATCTCGTGTGTCCCAATGAGAGGAACATGGCTGTAGTGCCCAATCAGAAAAAGAATAGAGATTATGACGAAAATCGAAGTTTATCTCATTTAAAAGCCGAATGTTGATTATAAAGAAAATGGTGGAAAGAAAATCTTTCCTTGCCAATCCAAAGCGATAATATCATGTGTCCTAATAGGGAGAACATGGTTGTTGTGCCCAATCACAAAAAGAATGGAGATTATTACAAGAATCTAAGTTTGTCTCATTTGACGGACAAACTTTGATTATAAGGAAATTAGTGGAAAAAAAAGCTTTTCTTACCAAATCAAAACATCAATATCTTGTGTCCTAATAGGGAAAACATGGTTGTAGTGCCCAATTATGAAAAGAATGGAGATTATTATGAGAATCTAAGTTTATCTCTTTTAACGAGTGAACTTTGATTTTAAGGAAAATGGTGGAAAGAAAAGTATTTCTTGCAAAATTAAAGCATCAATATTGTGTGTCCCAATGTGGGGAACATGGTTGTATTGCCCAATCAAAAAAGGAATGGAGATTATGATGAAAATTCAGGTTTGTTTCATTTGACAGACGAACTTTGATTATAAAAAAAATGGTGGAAAGAAAACCTTTTCTTGCCAAACCAAAGCATCAATATCATGTGTCCTAAAAGGGAGAACATGGTTGTAGTACCCAAATCACAAAAAGAATGGAGATTACTACGAGATTCCAAATTTGTCTCATTTGACAGATAAACTTAGATTATAAGCCAAATGCTGGAAAGAAAATCATTTCTAGCCAAGCCAAAGCATCAATATTATGTATTCCAATGAAGGGAACATGATTGTAGTGCCCAATCACAAAACAAAAATATCATGTATCCCAAAGAGGGGAACATGATTGTAGTGCCTAATCACGAAAAGAATAGAGATTATTACGAGAATCGAAGTTTGTCTCATTTGACTAACGAACTTTGATTATAAGGAAAATTGTGAAAGGAAAAGCCTTTTTGGCCAAACTAAAGCACCAATATCGTGTGTCCCAATGAGGGGAACATGGTTGTAGTGACCAATCGAAAAAGGAATGGAGATGATGATGAAAACCAAAGTTTGTCTCATTTAACGGATAAACGTTGATTGTAAAGAAAATGGTCAAAAGAAAGGTTTTTCTTACTAAACCAAAGCATCATTATCATGTGTCCCAATTAGGGGAACATGGTTGTTGTACCCTATCACAAAAAGAATGGAGATTATTATGAGAATGCAAGTTTGTCTCATTTGACAAATGAACTTTGATTATAAGGAAAATGTGGAAAGAAAAGCTTTTCTTACCAAACCAAAGCATCAATATCATTTGTCTAAATTGGGAGAACATTGTTGTAGTGCCCAAGCATGAAATGAATGGAGATTGTTACGAAAATCCAAGTTTATCTTATTTGGCAGGTTAACTTTAATTATAAGGAAAAAGAAAAGCTTTTCCTACCAAACCAAAGCATTAATGTCATATGTGCCAATTAGGGGAACATGGAGATTACTATGAGATTCCAAGTTAACCTCATTTAATGGATAAACTTTGATTATAAGGCAAATGGTGGAAAAAATTTTTTTTCTAGCCAAACCAAATCAATAATATTGTGTATTCCAATGAGGGGAACTTGATTGTAGTGTCGAGTCGCAAAAAGAAAATATCATGGCTCTCAATGAGGAGAACATGATTGTAGTGTCCAATCACAAAACAATGAAGATTATTACGAGAATCCAAGTTCGTCTTATTAGATGAACTAACTTTGATTATAAGGAAAATGTCGAAAAAGAGCTTTTCTTGCTAAACCAAAACACCAACATCATGTGTCCCAATGAGGGTAATATGGTTGTAGTGACCAATTAAAAAAAGAATGGAGATTATGACGAAAATCCATGTTTATCTCGTTTGATGTATGAACATTGATTATAAGGAAAATGGTGGAAAAAAAGCTTTTCTTGCCAAACCAAAGCATCAATATCATGTGTTCCAATGAGGGTAATATGGTTGTAGTGACCAATCAAAAAAAGAATGGAGATTATGATGAAAATCCAAGTTTGTCTTATTTGACGTACGAACATTGATTATAAGAAAAAAGGTGAAAAAATTACTTTTCTTTTCAAACCTAAGCACCAATAGCGTGTGTCCCAAAGAGGCGAATATGGGTTAGCACACAATTAAAAAAGGAATGGAGATCATGACAAAAATTCAAGTTTGTTTTATTTGACGGATGAACCTTGATTATAACAAAAATTATGGAAAGAAAAGCTTTTTTTTGCCAAACCAAAGCATCAATATCATGTGTCCTAATAGGGAGAACATGGTTGTAGTGCCCAATCACTAAAAGAATGGAGATTACTATAAGAATCAAAGTTTGTCTCATTTGACGTACGAACTTTGATTGTAAGGAAAATGGTGGAAAGAAAAGCTTTTCCTACCGAATCAAAGCATCAATATCATATGTCCTAATAGGGCGAACATGGTTGCATTGCCCAATCATGAAAAGAATAAAGATTATTACGATAATCGAGTTTGTCTCATTTTACGAGTGAACTTTGATTATAAGAAAAATGGTGGAAAGAAAAGCTTTTCTTTCCAAACCAAAGCATTAATATCGTGTGTCCTAATGGGGGAACATGGCTGTAGTGCCCAATCAAAAGAACAATGGAGATTACGACGAAAATCCAAGTCTATCTAATTTAACTGACACACTTTGATTATAACAAAAATGGTGGAAATAAAAGCTTTTCTTGCCAAACCAGAGCATCAATATCATGTGTCCCAGTTGAACGAACATAGTTGTAGTGCCCAATCACAAAAAAAATCAAGATTTTTCCAAGAATCTATGTTTGTCTCATTTGACGGATGAACTTTGATTGTAAGGAAAATTGTGACAAAAAAAGCTTTTGTTGCCAAACCAAAGCACCAATATTGTGTATACTAGTAAGGGGAACATGGTTGTAGTGCCCAATCCGAAAAAGAATGGAGATTATGATGAAAATACAAGTTTGTCTCATTTGATGGATGAACTTTGATTACAACAAAAATGGTGGAAAGAAAAACTTTTCTTGCTAAACCAAAGCATCAATACCATGTGTCCCAATAGAGAGAACATGGTTGTAGTGCCCAATCATAAAAAGAATGGAGATTACAATGAGATTCCAAGTTTATCTCATTTAATAGATAAACTTTGATTACAAGGAAAATGGTGGAAATAAAATATTTTCTTGCCAAACCAAAGCATTAGTATATTCCAATGAGGGGAACTTGATTGTAGTGTCCAATTGCAAAAAAAAGATACCATGGATCCCAATGAAGGGAAAATGATTGTAGTGCCCAATCACGAAAAGAATGGACATTATTGCGAGAATCCAAGTTTGTCTCATCAGATGAATGAACTTTGATTACAGGGAAAATGGTGGAAAAAAAGCTTTTCTTACAGAACAAAGCATTAATATCGTGTGTCACAATAGAGAGAACATGGTTGTAGTGCCTAATCATGAAAAGAATGGAGATTATTATGAGAATCAAAGTTTATCTCATTTGAGAAGTGAACTTTGATTATAAGGAAAAAGGGTGGAAAGAAAAGCTCTTTCGTTGCCAAACCAAAGCGGTAAATCGTGCGTCCCAATAAGGGGAACATGGTTGTAGTGCCCAATCAAAAAAAGATTGGAGATTATAATGAAAATCCAAGTTTGTCTCATTTGACTGATGAACTTTGGTTGTAACAAAAATGGTGGAAAGAAAAGCTTTTCTTACCAAACCAAAGCATCAATATCATGTGTCCCAATAGAGGGAACATGGTTGTAGTGCCTAATCACAATAAAAATTGAGATTTTTACAAGAATCTATGTTTGCCTCATTTAACGAATGAACTTTGATGGTAAGGAAAATTGTGAAAAGAAAAGCTTTTGTTGCCAAACCAAAGCACCAATATCGTGTGTCCAAGTGAGGGGAACATGGTTGTAGTGCCTAATCCAAAAAAAAAATAGAGATTATGACAAAAATACAAGTTTATCTCATTTGATGGATGAAGTTTGATTATAACAAAAATGGTGGAAAGAAAAGCTTTTCTTTCCAAACCAAAGCATCAATACGATGTGTCCAAAAAGGGAGAACATAGTTGTAGTGCCCAATCACAAAAGGAATGGAGATTATTATGAGATTCCAAGTTTGTCTCATTTAATGGATAAGCTTTAATTATAAGGCAAATGGTGGAAAGAAAATCTTTTTTAGCCAAACCAAAGCATCAATATATTCCAATGAGGGGAACTTGATTGTAATGCCAAATTACAAAAAGAAGATACCTTGCATCCCAATGAGGAGAACATGATTGTAGTGCCTAATCATGAAAAGAATGGACATTATTACGAGAATCCAAACTTGTCTCATTAGATGAATGAACTTTGATTATAAGGAAAATGGTAGGAAAAAAGCTTTTCTTGCCAAACCAAAGCACCAAAATCATGTGTCCCAATGAGGGGAATATGGTTGTAGTGCCCAATCAAAAAAAGAATGGATATTATGATGAAAATCCAAGTTTATCTCGTTTGATGGATGAGCATTGATTATAAGGAAAATGGTGGAAAGAAAAGCTTTTCTTGGCAAACTAAAGCATCAATATCATGTGTCCCAATGAAAGGAATATGGTTGTAGTGCCCAATCACAAAAAAAAATCGAGATTATTACAAGAATCTATGTTTATCTCATTTGACGGATGAACTTTGATTGCAAGGAAAATGGTGAAAAAAAAAGCTTTTGTTGCCAAACCAAAGCACCAAAATTATGTGTCCAAGTGAGGGGAACATGGTTGTAGTGCCCAATCGAAAAAAGAATGGAGATTATAATGAAAATACAAGTTTGTCTCATTTGATGGATGAACTTTGATTACAACAAAAATGGTGGAAAGAAAAACTTTTCTTGCCAAACCAAAGCATCACTACCATGTGTTCCAATAGAGAGAACATGGTTGTAGTGCCCAATCATAAAAAGAATGGAGATTACTATAAGATTTCAAGTTTGTCTCACTTAATGGATAAATTTTGATTACACGGTAAATGGTGGAAAGAAAATCTTTTCTAGCCAAACCAAAGCATCAGTATATTCTAATGAGGGAAACTTGATTGTAGTGCCCAATTACAAAAAGAAGATACCATGCATCCCAATGAGGAGAAAATGATTGTAGTGCCCAATCACGAAAAGAATGGACATTATTACGAGAATCCAAGTTTGTCTCATCAAACAAATGAACTTTGATTATAGGGAAAATGGTGGAAAAAAAGCTTTTCTTACCAAACAAAGCATTAATATCGTGTGTCACAATCAAAAGAACATGGTTGTAGTGCCCAATAATGAAAAGAATGGAGATTATTACGAGAATCAAAGTTTATCTTATTTGACGAGTGAACTTTAATTATAAAGAAAATGATAAAAAGAAAAGCTCTTTTGCTCCCAAATGAAAGCGTCAATATTGTGCGTCCTAATGAGGGAACACGGTTGTAGTGCCCAATCAAAAAAAGATTGGAAATTATGATGAAAATCCAAGTTTGTCACATTTGACTGACGAACTTTGATTATAACAAAAATGGTGGAAAGAAAAGCTTTTCTTGCCAAACCAAAGCATCAATATCATGTGCCCCAATAGAAAGAACATGGTTGTAGTGCCCAATCACAATAAAAATTGAGATTATTACGAGAATCTATGTTTGTCTCATTTGACGGATGAACTTTGATTGTAAAAAAAATTATGAAAAAAAAAGCTTTTGTTGCCAAACCAAAGCACCGATATCGTGTGTCCAAGTGAGGGGAACATGGTTGTAGTGCCTAATCCAAAAAAGAATCGAGATTTTGACAAAAATACAAGTTTATCTCATTTAACGGATAAACTTTGATTATAACAAAAATGGTGAAAAGAAAAGCTTTTCTTTCCAAACCAAAGCGTCAATACCATGTGTCCAAAAAGGGAGAACATG
>JBBYHL010477013.1:0-13043 GCA_038381835.1 Adansonia madagascariensis | reverse complement strand
CAACAAAGGACTTGGGAAAACAAGCATCTCTTCCAAGTACCATCGTTAAATGACGCGTTGTTTTGGAAGATAGGCATAGTGGTGTTTTTTCACTCACATTGATACTCTTCAGCACAAATTCATTTTTTGTCAAAAATTGGAGAAATTCATGTATAAGGTCATGCATCTTACAGGCAATTATCTCATTGTTGAATTTTCTGAAATTTTGGAAAAAACCACGAGTTGCTAAGAAATTAAAGTACTCTTCACCAGTTAATTCCATCTCAGAATTTTCATTGGAATTTAAATAACCTTGCACCATCCAATATCCAATCAATGTCTGTTTCATTATAAGAAAATCCTTTGGAAAAATAGCACAATAAAGGAGGCATGGTTTTACAGCAAGAGGCAAATTGAAGTAACTTAAAAGCCAAGGTTTAAAAATTTCTTCTTCTACTGACTTTAATTTCCATATTTCATTGTTTAATATATCTTTCCACTCTTCTTCACTACTTTTAGTTTGCAATATTCCTCCTAGAGCCTTTGCAACAAGTGGTAAGCCATTACATCTACCTGCAATCTTTTGGCCAATGTCTTCAAATTCTTTGTACTTTTTTTGGTCACCTCCATTAAATGCTAAATCTCTAAGAATTAACCAACATTGCTCATCACTTAATTTTTCTAGACGACAGACATGAGAGGATTTTAAGCTTTCTGTAACTGACTCATTACGAGTAGTCACCAAAATCCTGCTTCCTTCTAGACCACAACAGAAAATTTTTTTTAGAGGTTCCCATTCTCCTCCTTTGTCCATCCACACGTCATCTAAAACAAGGAAGACTTTTTTTCCCTGGATTTGGTCCTGGATTTTTTCAAGAAGGGTTTGTAAAGGAAGTGAACTGAGGTCATGTTTTTCAAGGGCTATGATAATCGCTTTTGAAATTGTGCTGAGATCGAAAAAGTTTGAGACACTGACCCAAAGTTTTATATCGAACTGAGTTTGAACATCAGCATCGTTATAGACAAGTTGGGCAAGAGCTGTTTTGCCAATTCCCCCTATCCCTAATATAGAGATAATTTTGAGGTGATCATGGATTTCTTCATCCTTGCTTAACAAGCTACATTTTATGTTTTTCTTATCCTCATCTCGCCCATGTAACTTGGACTCATCAACAAAGGATACACTTTCAATTTTATGTTGTTTAGTTTCCCTTCCTCTTAACCGGCTATCTTTTCCTCTAAGAATACCAGCTACTTTTCCATTGATTTTCTTTATTTTGACAACATTATCATGAAGTTGACAAAAAGAAAAACATGGAATGAAGGAAAATACCTTCCTGTTGAGAAAAGAAGCATTCTGCAATTTAAGGTGTGCAGTGTTCCATTCATCCAGTTCATCCTCCATGTCATAACATATTTCTTTCAGATTCTCCAACCAAAGCTTGATATCCTTTTCCTTCATCTGTTTTTCCTCCGCATCTTCAAGCACGGCTTGGATCTCCCGAAGATTGCTCTCCAGTTTTTTGACTTCTTCCTCGACCCCACTTAGCAGCTGCCATTGTTTTCGGCTTTTTTCGATGAAAAAATTTGCCAATTGTTCAAGAATTGCAGAAATGAGTGCCTCGGCCATTTAACTTTGGAGGGGATAAATTGAATGGTGGGTGTAGAAAGGTGATCAGTGATTTTCAAAAAAGATTGAATTAAAAGGTGCTAGTTTGTATAAGATTGCTGCTTATTCACAAGATTTAATTTATAGGTCTTCAAAAGGTATAAAATCCCCACTCAAATTACAAAAATTAGCAAGCGAGAGCAACAATATTCTGTTAACCTGGTTTTGATTTACCCCCACAAGTATTCTATTTAGTTGTAGATATTGATTCCCAAAATTCCTAGTCCAACTTAGCAAGGGAAATTTGATTCCTTTCTGATTAATGGAGTTAATTTTCTTCAAGGTTTAATGGAGTTATGACCAAGCCTTAAAGCATATTTCTTGCAAATTTGATTCCTTTCTAATAATTCAAAATTGTTCTATTATGACCAAGCTTGCCATCGCATTCAAGCATATTTGGATCTTAAAGCAAGCTTGGTCATAAAAGAACATTTGTTGAAAAACCTAAAACCTATATAAAAATAATTGAATGGATTTCGTCTTCCAGTTTTATTCCCATTCTTTTCTCCTCTAGAGAGCCAAGGCAAAGGAACTTGGAAGAAACGCGAATTCCATCTTTCGTCTCTTATTTTCATTCTTCTATTCCTTTAGGGAAGCTGAAGAAAGGAATCTTGGTATTTAAGATTGTTTGGGTTTGATTTTTGAATTATTAGAATTAAAATTATCTATCAATAGATCATGTGCTATTGACATCCTATATACTACTAATAGAATTTTTAGACTTCATAAGCAATGTTAATAAAATGACAAAAACCGCTTGAATATAATAAAAAACTAAATAAAAATAAAAAATAGGACACATTGCAAAATCTTAATCTGCTTGTGGAGTTAAAAGAGTTTCCATTGTCAGTGTATCAAATAGATGTATTTTTTCAAACACCTTTTCAATATATTCCTTAGAGGTTGATTAGAAATTTTATGGAGTTTAAATTACAGAACAAGAAGGAAGCTTTGTCCTATGCATTCCATAACTACATCATTTCTTTTTAAAATTCAAGTTTGCAACTTAAAAATAAGAAGAAAAAAATTCATATTATAACTATTATAACTATTGGGGAAAAGATAGTGAAGTCGAGGTAAAACCTACTAGTTTGAATATATTTGTCATATATTTCTCTAGTTTAAAGGAACAGGATAGAGTGCTTAAATTTGGCCCATGGCACATCTAAAATTAGCTTTTTATTGTGAGGAAATAGGAGCCATGAATGAAAACCTTAGAGTTTAATGCAAAAACCTTATTGCTTGGATCCATTTAGGTAGAATTCACTAGGGGATTTATATCAAAATAGGCATAGTTACTTAGCTTGTGCATTGGGAACTCCATTATACAAGTACAAATTAAATTACTGCTAGTCAAAAACATTTGTCTTATGCTA
The DNA here is from genome assembly GCA_038381835.1 of Adansonia madagascariensis. NCBI lineage: Eukaryota > Viridiplantae > Streptophyta > Magnoliopsida > Malvales > Malvaceae > Adansonia > Adansonia madagascariensis. The sequence goes on along the minus strand of JBBYHL010477013.1, from coordinate 10,019 downwards.
AAGTATATATTGAGACTGAAGCTAATATGAAGATTCATCATTCTATTAATGCTGAGCTAAACAATTACTCTATATTTTCAATATCTGTTGAATTTCCTTGGATTCCTTCTAGATGTCAAGATTATAGAATTTTGGGGCATTAAAACAAGGCTTGTCCTGGTAAGCTTGTTGTAGCAACAACTAAGATACTGAAACCAAAGGAGAAAGCTTGGTTTGTTTATGATAAGAGCAATAAGGAGATCCTTGAAAATAGTATTAAGAAAGTTATTGATGTGGAGAATAATCTTAGTTTATCTGGATTTGGACATAAAACAAATGAGAATGCCTTTTTTGGATTATGCTGTAAAACTAAACAACTTGGACAAGGGTATCTTGCTAATGATGCATAATAATCACTCATACAATGAATGACAAAAGTTTCTAACATTTTGGCGATGAGCATAAGCTATAATATATGCTTTTACATATAGTTTACTATTTGTAAACATAGATCATGAGTGGGATCTAGTAGCCTATTATGATCACCAAAATGTTAAAGAGTCAATGTGACCTCTTTAAAACCTTTAAGTGACTAGCCTATCAATATAATTTGGTCTTTTCACCAAATATGCTAGAATAAACATAAGCGTGGTGCTGTGTCTACTTGTACTTCAATCCATATTAGTTCCTACAGCTTATTATGAATTTAGAGAAAAAATTTTGTACTAAATTTATCGCGCTTTGGCCAAAGACTTTAATCTAATTAACCACGATAAAAAACAAATGAGATACATCTCCAATGTTACTAGGAGTTGTGAATCCTCTCTAGATCACTCATCCACCTTTGTATGCTTTATTTCATGCATAGATCACCCTACCATAGGCTTCCTTCCTCATCTTATTTAGATGAAATCAAAGTATGACACCCTCTTTACAAGATGAGTTGGTATCGTAAGTTTGAAAACTAGTTACATGACTATATGTAAGAACATTTATATAGACACTTGAGTGACTATGGAGTTCTCATATGGCCCATGCTCAGTGAACTCGTTTTCATAAAATAAGAACACATATGTTATCCCAAGTATCACTTATAATTTAACCTATGAGGTTAGTTGCTTACTTTATAAGTAAGAAAGCATAATAAGTGCTAGTCTTTAAGCAATATCAATGCATTGTCTTAGCAATATAATTGCTAGGAACAGTTTTAGAGGCATAACTTTTATGCATATGGATCTTGTAATTTAACTCTTTATAATTTCTTTGCAATGCCTTATAGGTTCCGTTGCCTTCGTCTAATTAATAGTTTCATGATTGCTAGTCATGCCACTAACAAAAGAAAACCTTGTTCCACTATAGCATAGTGATTGGGTTATATCATTGATTACATGTCCCTAAGTCCAATCTGATTGGATCTAAGGCATGTTAAATAACATGACTTGAATAACTAGTTGGGTGCAATGCATCATTTTGTTCTTGGTATAATTTTGGAATTACCAATTATATCTGCTTTTAACAATGCTTGATTAGTGGAAGGTAAGCATATATTCTATTGACTCTTTTGGGCATTCAAGTCATACATTGAAAGGTTTCTCTATTGTAAACCCCTTGTGCAAATAAACATTACACTCTTATATGGAAAATACAAAGGAACATTATTGTTAGTTGTTAGGTAAGATGGCAATTGAAATATACTACAAAGGTTGAGGTAGTAGAAGCTTGGTTATTCTTTTGCAATAAGTTGCATAAATTTGTGACAACATGATCTGATGTATGCTTGGTTTTTGATCAACATGAATCAATCAAATTTGGGATCAAATGTATTGGTAATGAACAGAATCCTTCACATGCATATTTTGTGTACTGCATTCAAATTAATGCAGCTAACTTTATAAAGAGGTTTAATAATAAAGACTTACATCGACTAATTGTTAACATGGGTATGTAAGTAGATCATACTTATTTTATTTGGAAATAACACGATAATGAATTTCATAATTTTTTTTAAGGTTACAAGTTAAGGCAACCCCAGATTAATTATTACTATCAAAATCTTCATGCAAAAAAATGTAGTAGTAACTAATTGGATTGATAGGATCCCTAAGGAGATGGGCTTAATCATATGATGAGGGAAGACGTTATGGGCATATAATAGCCAACCTAGTTGAATCTGTCAATTGGATGATGAAGAGGATATGTAATCTTCCCCTAGTTACTTTAGTGCGGGCAACATAGTATAGATTAGCTAAATTTTTTGTTAAGATGGGGAACAAGTAGCTAATAATGATGGGGTAAGGCATACATCTTGTTAAACAATCATAGAGCCCATGCAAGAAAATCAAAGGAAAGATAGCTCCTATCTTATTCATGATTTTATGCGAGAAAATTAATATTTTCTAATTGAGGAGGTACAAGACCTACAAAAGGAAGTTGTCGCTTTAGAGTACAAAGTAAAGCTTAGTGAGATTTAATGTGACCATAGGAAGTTTCAAGTGTAAAGGTTCAAATATAGTTGCTACTTTTGCACATGTTCATGTAAATTGCATGCAATATGTACAATGTCTATAGGATGGTTATTATATTCAATGTTTATCAACATAAATTTGAACTAGTTAAAATGAAAGTTATTGATATCAATATAATAGTCCAGAACTATGTTCTAATCCAGAAATACATAAAGGTCCACATGGTCCTCCAAAATCATGTTGTATCATAATGAAATGGACTTCAAGGGGAATGGCCAACCAAAGTTTTATGGATTACGCCAGAATAAAGGTCATAGTTGTCGAGAATGTCCTTATCAATCTAGCACATCAGGGGGGGAGTTCAAATCAAGAATAATATCGCTACATGTTTTTAGCTTATGTAATATTTATACATCATGGTGATGCAAATATAATTTCTTACAATGATAAGTAGCTTTTTTTTATTTATCATTACATAAGCAAAGGAATATTCAAGTATAATAAACATAAGTAACATCAAGGTTTTAAAAGGTAGTGACATAATGGTGTCATGGTCACTATTTTGCATTTACGACACTGTACGTCACCACTATTGGACTAAAAAACAATAAGAAAATGCTTCACAATAATAGTGGCTGCTATCAGTCATGAAAAGCAGTATAATAGGAAATAATGACTATAATGGCTTGTTATTTTTGCTACACCATTACCCATTTAAAAATTTTTTTATTCTCCAAATTGAAAACTAGAGAGACTGTTAGAAAATAATTCGATATGTATTAGAAGTCTTCCTACGGTGTCAAATTCCTATGTTCTTTAATTGTTCTAAGAGAAGAAATTCATATATGTATGTACATGGATTATAAGAAATGCATCAATTAAATGTAATTCATGTATGGATTAAGAACATGTATAGGTTTTTAATAGGATTCATGTAATAAGTCAGATAGTGCACCTATATATACCCCTTTGAAGTTGAATGAAATATATCAATCCAATTCTTCACAAGAAATTCCTTTTCCTCTCTGAACACTCATTTCCTTCATTTTTTTAAATTAATATCAAAACCAATTTTTTTAGCTTTAAGAAATGGAAAGCAATAATTTATTCTCATTCCAATTTCCTCATCTTACAAAAGGAGAAATACGAAAGTTAGTTTCTTCGTATGGAAACCTTGCTTGGATCCCAAGATGTGTGGAAGATTGTAGAAAAAGGCTATACCTTTTTGAAGTTGAGGCATATTTACCTTAAGTTAGGAAGGATGCTTTGGCAAAAATAAGAAAGAAAGATCAACAAGCCCTTACTTTTATCCATCAAGGGTTGGATGAATCTAGGTTTTTGAAAGTAGCCGGCGCTACTACCTCAAAGGAAGTTTGGAAAATTTTGCAAAGCTCTCTTCAAGGAGTTGACAAGGTAAAAAAGTTTTGACTCTAAACCTTAAGGGGTAACTTCAAAGCTTTATGTATGAGGGAATCCGAATCTATTTCGTATTATTGTTCAAGAGTGAAGGCTGTTGTAAACCAATTAAAAAGCTATGGAGATAAGATAGAAGACGTTTGTATAGTGGAGAAAATTCTTCGTTCCTTGACTTTAAAATTTGATTATGTGGTTTGTGTAATTGAGGAGTCCAAGGATTTAGACTCCATGACAATTGAGCAATTGGAGGGTTTTTTACAAGCTAATGAAGAAAAAAATCAAAAAAAGGCAAGTAAAGCCTTTAGAACAAGCCCTAAAATCCAAAGTTTTTATCAAAGATAATGGTGGTAAAAAGAGTCAAAGAGGACGAGGAAGATGACTTGGTTGTGGTTTAGCCAAAAAGGAAGAGGAAGAGACAACCATGACAAAACAAATAATGATAAGAGAAGCCATCAACCGAGTAAAGGTCATGGAAGAGGTAAATGCAATGAAATGAGGTATGACAAATCTAATATTGGGTGCTACAATTGTCATAAATATGGTCATTATTCTTAGGAATGCCATAATGTTACTCATAATGTGGAGAAAAAAGTTAATCTTGTTGGTGACAGGCGAGAAGAGGAGGAGCAAGCAATCACATGTGCAACTGCAAAGAAAAATTTATGGAAATCAATAAGAAAGTGAATGGGAATGGTTCCTTTAGAGACTCTTCAAAAGTCCAAATTCAAGAAAAAGGTACAATTTTAATTTCCTTGAAAGATAGCAATCATAGGCTTATTTTCGGTGTTTATTATGTTCCTAAACTAAAGAGCAATATCTTAAGTTTGGGACAACTTATAAAAAATAGGTATGAAGTTCACATGAAAATAGTTGTTTATGGCTTAGAGATCAAAATGCAATTTTAATTGCAAACATGTTTATGTTAAAGAATAGAATGTTTTTATGGAATCTCAAGACTATTGAAACAAGATGTTTGAAGGCCACTGTGAAAGATAAAGCATGGCGTTGGCATATAAGACTCGACCATTTAAATTTTGGTGCACTTAAAGCTTTGGGAGATGAGCAGATGATGAAAGGGATGCCTTTAATTAAGCATCCTAATCAGTTGTGTGAAGCATGTTTCCTCAGCAAGCATGCAAAAAGAAGTTTTTCCAAGGAAGCCAATTTAAAAGCAATAGAGCCTTTCCAAATTGTTCATGCCAATATGTGTGGGCCAATCAAACCAGTCTTATTTGGTAAAAATAAGTATTTTTTGCTCTTTATTGATGATTATAGTAGAAAGATATGGGTTTATTTCTTAAAGCAAAAATCTGAAGTATTTATAGGTTTTAAAAACTTCAAAGCTATTGTAGAAAAGAAAATGACTATGAGATTAAATCTTTAAGATCTAACAGAAAAGGCAAATTCACTTTAAAAGAATTTAATGAATTTTGTGAATCACATGGGATTCGTCGCCCTCTAACGGTTCCCAGATCGCCACAACAAAATAGTATTGCAAAGAGAAAAAATAGAACCATTTTTAATATGGCCAAATGTATGTTAAAAGCCAAAAACATGCCTAAGGAATTTTGGGCCGAAGCTGTTGCATGTACAGTTTATTTGTCCAACTGCTCTCAAACAAAAAATGTCATAGGCATAACTCCTCAAAAAGCATGGATCGGGATAAAGCCTAGTGTTGATTATTTACAAGTATTTGTAAGCATTGCATATGCTCATGTGCTTGACCAAGGAAGATCCAAGCTGGACGATCGAAGTGGCAAGCATGTATTCATTGGTTATGATGCAAATTCAAAAGGCTACAAGTTGTACAAACTAAGCAATGAAAGGTTATTGTGAGTCAGGATGTCGAGTTTGATGAAGGAGCAACATGGAATTGGGAAGAGCAAGATGAAAGCACTTGTGATTTTTTTCTATATTTTGAAGAAGGAGACTAGGAGGCCATGGCACCAAATGATTATTCTACATCACCAACTTCTTCCAACTAATGGAGTTTCATCATTTTATGAAGAGAGTTCAAGTGAAAAGCCAAGAAATATGAAAAACATTCAAGAATTATATGATGAAACTGAAACTATAAATGATTCATTTTGTCTACTTGTTAACAGTGAACCTTTGAACTTTAATGATGCTATGAAAGACAAAAGATAAAGACAAGCCATGGAGGAAGAAATCAAAGCTATTGAAAGAATAACATTTAGGAGTTATCATCTCTTCCAAAGGGCCTTAAAGCAATTGAAGTCAAATGGGTGTACAAGACTAAGAAGAATGCCAAAGGAAAGGTGGAAAAATATAAAGCAAGACTCGTTGCTAAAGGCTACAAACAACAACATGGAGTGGATTATAGAGAGGTATTTGCACCGGTTGCTCGCATGGAAATAATTCATCTTCTTATATCTTTGGTAGCTTAAATGAAATGGAGAATTTATCAACTTGATGTAAAATCGGCCTTCCTAAATACCTATCTTGATGAAGAGGTCTATGTTAAACAACCATTGGGTGTTGTCATTGAAGGCCAAGAAGATAACGTCTTGAAGTTGAAAAAAGTGTTGTATGGCTTAAAGCAAGCACCAAGGGCATGGAATAGTCACATTGACAAGTATTTTCAAGATAACAGATTTGCTTATTGCCAACATGTGTATGCTCTTTATGTTAAAGCATTTCATAATAGTGATATCTTGCTTGTTTGTTTTTCTATGGATGACCTTGTCTTTGCTAGCAATAACCCAAAGTTGTTTGAAGATTTTAAGAAAGCTATGTTTTGTGAATTTGAAATGATAGATATACACCTTATGTCTTACTGCTTGGGCCTAGAGGTGAAATAAAGGAATGACGGTATTTTTGTCTCACAAAAAAGCTATGTGAAGGAAGTTTTGAAGAAGTTTAACATGTTTGACTTTAATCCCGTAAGCACACCCATGGAATGTGGAGTAAAGTTGTCAAAGTTCGATAATGGAAAAAAAGAAAATCCCACATTTTTCAAAAGTATAGTAGAAAGCTTGAGATACTTGACATGTACAAAGCCTAATATTCTTTTTACTATTGGAGTAGTAAGTCATTTCAAGAAGCTCCCACCTCAACCCATATGAAAGCTGTTAAAAGAATTCTTTGATACCTTAAAAGTACCATTGATTTTAGGCTATTTTATTCATCGTCTAATAAGTTCAAGCTTGTTAGATTTTATGATAGTAATTTTACGGGAAATGTCGACAATAGAGAAAGCACCACAGGATTTATGTTTTTCATAGGAGATTGTGCCATCACATGGAGTTCCAAGAAGCAATCCATTGTGATGCTATCAACTTGTGAATTTGAATATGTGGCAGCAACTTCATGCACTTGGCATGCCACTTGGCTTAGAAGATTGTTGAAGGAGCTTTACTTGCCTCAAAAGGAAGCTACAGAAATTTGCATTGACAACAAATCTGCCCAAGCTCTAGTAAAGAACCCGGTATTCCATGATCAAAGTAAACATATTGATACAAGGTATCATTTCATTAGATAATGCATTGCAAGAAAGGATATGGAACTCAAATACGTGAAGACTCAAGATCAAGTTGCGGATATCTTTACAAAGCCTCTCAAGTTTAAGGATTTTTGAAGATTGCATACTTATCTTGGAGTATTAAAAATATCAAATTAAGGGTGGGTGTTAGAAAATAATTTGATATGGTCTAGAAGTCTTCCTAGGGTGTCCAAATTCATATGTTCTATAATTGCTCTAAGTGAAGAAATTCATTGGATATGTATGTACATGGATTATGGGAAATGCATCAATTAAATGTAATTCATGTATGGATCAGGAACATGTATGGGATTAATTAAGGTGCATGTATAGATCTTTAATAGGATTCATGTAACGAGTCACCTAGTGCACCTATATATACCCTTTTGAAGTTGAATGAAATATATCAATCCAAGTCTTCACAAGAAATTCCTCGTTCTCTCTAAACACTCATTTCCTTCATTTTTCCTTCGGAGACAAGGTAAACTATAGAGTAAAAAAAAGTCATATAAGCTTTTTTTTTAATATTCAACACTTAGCAGCAACACCACCATTACAAGCAACAGAATACAACTCGCAAATCACAAACATATATATTTTTTTTTTTGGAAAAAAATCTCAACTTAAGAAGAAGTTCAACACGTTGAAAATATTTAAGCTTGAACTCAAGAAGGGAGAGGAACTAGAGAGAGGTGAAAAGCCAAAACATGGTCGACTAAGAATACCACTTAAGCTTGAAACTTGAAAGCACAGATGTGAAGCAAAGAGAAATTCTAAAGAAGAAAAGAACTTGGTTGGAAGAAAGATTGGAAATTTTAAAATTGAGGGCATTTGGGTGAAATACGTCTCGATTGGTGGACTAGGGAAATGCATTATTTCTAGAGGTGGCAATTGGAAGGGTTCGAGATGGGTCATTTCAGGTTTAGGTTTTTTGGGTTTGGACTGATTCGGGTTCGGGTTCGAGTTCAGGTTTTTTCAAGTTCGAGCCAATTCAGGTTCAGGCTAATTCGGGTTCCAGTCTATTCGGGTTCAGGCCAATTTAGGTTCGGGTACATTCGAGTTCGGGCCAATTCGAGTTTGGATTCAGGTTGGGTTCGGGTTTAGGTAAATTTTACATTATTTTTTATTTTACGTTAAATGTAATCACTTTTAGATAATTTTGAAATCTAAGCCTAGGCCTGAACTTGGCCTGATCTGGTCCAAAAAAATCTTAGTTCAGTTCTATGGGCCTAGCCGCGGCCCGAAAAAATTTTGAATTCTAAGCTGAGGGCCAAATTTAGCCTAGCCGACCCATTTAAATATAAATCATTATTCATAATATTAAAAAGTTATTTTTATACTAATATTTATATATTTTATAATTAAATTTAAATAAAATATATTATTTTATTTAAAAAAATACTATTTCAAGTCAAACGTGCTTGAAACTTAAAATCTAAAACCTTAGTTTGACCATGTCGGGCTTATTATGTTGGGTAAGCTGTCTGGCCCATGGATAGGTTTAGTTACTAGTCTAACATGTGATTTTTTCATATTTGATATGATATTATCTATTATGGCTTTCATATTTTTTTAATTTATCTTATTACTTTGTTATATTATTATCAGACTCTAATTATCATTACTTAAAGTAATAATAATAATAATAATAATAATAATAATAATAATATTCAAAGAAGTATTTAAAATTTTACAACTAACATGCATAAACTCTCAATATTTAATGAGTTTAACTAATTAATTTTTTTTTAAAAAAATGATAAATGGATTATATACCTTATTGACAAAGCTTTCAAAGCTCATGATATGATTTATTTTTCGATAAGTTATTATTTTATCACTCGGCCCAAATGGGCCTAGGCTCGGGTTCTAATTTTTTGTTTCAAACTAACCCGACCCGACTTGGAATAGTGATTTTAAATTAAAATAACATATATTTTATTTGAATTTAATTATAGAATATATAAATATTAATAAAAAATATTCTTTAATGTGATGAACAATAATTCTAGCTTGAATAGGCGGGTCTTGGCATATTAAATAAAGGCATGGACTTGAGATTTTAAAAAATTCAGGCCGCACTCGGCCCAACCCATGAGCAAGTTTAATCACATATAAAATATAAATTAATTTTTTAATATTTCATTAAATTATATATGGTATTAATATTTAATATTTAATATTTAATTCATTTTTTATAGGGTATTATCTATTATGGCTTTCATATTTTTTAATTTATCTTATTATTTGTTACACTATTATCAAACTATAATTTTCCTTACTTGAAATAATAATAATAATAATAATAATAATAATAATAATCAAAAAAAGTATTTAAAATTTTACAACTAACAATTATAAACTCTCAATAGTTAATGAGTTTAACTAATTAAATTAAAAAAATATGATAAATCAATAATATACTTTATCGACAATGTTTTTAAAGCTTATGATATGATTTACTTTTTAATAAATTATTACATTATCATATATAGACCTGCTCAAAGGTCGAGCTACCCACTTGACCTAATTTGGCCTGGGCTTGTGTTCTCATATTTTTATCTTAGATTAGCTCGACTCAGTCGAAACAATGATTTTAAATTAAAATAATATATATTTTATTTAAATTTAATTATAAAATATATAAATATTAATAA